>JACJUY010002479.1:80831-106479 GCA_014220935.1 Platorchestia sp. MABIK | reverse complement strand
TAACAGGAGAAATGATCGATCATCGTTTTTCATATTCAGCGTTTCAGCATGAATTTGTATACTGCATCATTAATGTTTATTGTGACAATGTTTCGTAGATCAGTGTAAAACGGAGGGATAGAGTCTGTAAGTATCCAACACATTTTCTTGAACTTTATTTGTTTAAGCATCGTTTATGAAAGTTTCAGCCTGCTGTGTTGGCAAACTGTAAAAACATCGGAAAATGATGAGGTAAATCGAAAATTGGTAATCGAGCTTGGAAGTCTGCTGGAACAGTGAAAAATACGAGACCTAATTTCAAGGCCTATTTAAGGACAAATTTGGCAGGTTAAATGAACAGCAATACTTAAGGAATAGTCCAATTTCTTTGGGTGTAAGTTGATTCAAGAATGCTCCTAGCATTTTTGTCCCTAAACACAGTGTCAGGCAGCGCAAGTGGTGTCGAGTCCAATCTATGTTAGTTACCCATAATGTACATTTTCTTCCAAGTGTTCAGCGTCTCGTATCCAGCCTAGGTCTGTTTCTCTATGCCGATATTGCGTTTGTGCATTTACTTTAGTTAGCCCTAAAGTGACATTTGAATTGCATTTCAACATTACTTGCTTACCTAGGTAGATAGCACTAATATTTTAAATGTAATTTTATGTCTACTACTTTGTTGTGCAGTAGTTCATGTTTGTACACACTTTTTTGCAATAGGAAATAAATAACTGGTTTTGCAGAAAATGTATCAGTGTGTTGAGAAGGCATTGTAAAGCGAATCATCAATAATTCCTGTTGCTTTTACAGACTAAATACGGCGAAGGCGGTACCTACACGAACCTCAGGAAGGGCAGCTGCACAGAAAAGCTAGCGCCCCGGAAAAGTAGCTGCACAGAAAACAGCCCCATTTCCACGAACCCCACGTCGACCACACGGTGGTGTCGACACACAGCAATTCATTAAAATCTGTAGTTCTGTCTTATTATAAAATGCTACGTTTCGACGTATCTGACATCATCATCAGGCTGGAAAAAAATACAGAATGATTTTCAGTCACATTGGAGAAACGCAAAAACTAAAACTTAAGTAATATAGACTAGATATGTGTATCACAAAAGACGACAGCGACTAGACGAAGGATCAAATTTTTATCACAGATATAGTAGCAGAATTAGAGATATTGTGCAAAAACCTCGATGTTCACCACATGAGAGACATGAACAAAATGGGCGAGCACTCTCGTCATACCTAGCAAGCCGAAGTTCTGCTTATGCTAGGATCATTCCTGAATCAACTTACACGTGAAGAAATTGGACTATTTTGTAAGGCTGAAATGCTAGAAAATAAATTATTTAAGGAAAAAACTTTATTTATTTCAATCGAAGTATCCTTCGTGAAACTGTTTCTCAAATTATTCTCTGAAACCACTTCCAGTTTCAATCACTTCTGTTCGAGTCAGAAACCGGTAACGAACTAAAATTACGTGGTCTTTTCATTTCGGACATCACCTGGACATTGGCGGATTTCAGTAAAGCTATTGTATTATGAGGATGTCGATTAGTCTCCCTTTCAACATCGCTCAACGCGTTGCAGTCCATAGGATTCATATCAGGCGAGTATGGGGGACCACATGTTGGGTGGTCACGTAATGGCGAAAATTCTCTGATAACAAACTAGTTTTGGGCCTTGTAAACAAGGACTGAGTTTTAGTAGAAACGTATGGCCTTCCATTTGATGATTTTATTATTTAGGGCTTAACAGCCATTTTCAGAACATTAGCGTTCCCGGCAGCATTAAACGTAAGACCCTGAAGAAAATTACAAGGTGGCATGCACCTTCTCTACTCACAATTCCTTAAACCATCACAGTAGCCAGAACTTTGGTGTGCATCACCCTGGTTACTTAAGAAGGATCTGCAAAGAGCCGCCCGTCATTCCGTGTGCTTATTTTTTGATCGTGGTGGAAGTTTTTTCGTTGTGGAAAAACTAAAGTCTAAAATAACTCCAGCATTGATGCTTCTAAGCTTGAGAATGAAAAACAAGGCGAAAATCGCTACACGTTTAGTCATTTTTATTAAAAATGATCAAATGAAACTGAACGTTTCGGACTAACTGTCCATCTTCAGCAAAAAATCTCTGTAAAACGAAACCAAAAGAGGAAGAATTAATTCACTAAAGAAGTATCTATAAAAATCTAAACTTTGAAAAAACGCGAACTATGGTGAAATAATATAAGAGGAAAAACTGAGTAGCTGGAATAGGTGTTGGCAGCATGAAGCGGGAAAGCACTTTGGGTGTCATTCAGTATAGGTTTCTTTTTGCAAATGTGCAAAGATTCGAGAATGCGCAGATCTGTTCTGTAAGAGGTACCGGCCAAAATTTTAAAATAATTTAGGGAGACCGGAACATTGCACTCTTCTGCATGAGATCTAACAGAGGAAGTGGGGGGGACCCAAGAGGAAGACCAGTTCTGCGACTACGCCCAGGCTTCCGCATGCTCAGAAACTCTAGTCATCAGGGTACGGCAGGTAGAACCAACGTACCGCGATTCACAACGACAACAACTGTATTGGTACACCAGAGACGAGCACACTGAGGGACGTTTCCTTTGAACAATTAGTTTTTCTACCTCTTCTAGTAAATCGATCACTGTAAAGTGGTTATTAAACGATTTTCATAAACTTAATTATTCGAAAAGGAAATACGATTCACTACATTTCAATTTACTACATTGAAAAAACAATTCAAATTCGTTAATTTAAAACGGAGATATAATCAACTAGAAATTCGGGGACATTTTGTGGGACGGTATATTTAGCTACTATAGTTGTTTCTGTATTAATTCATCAAGCACTGCAACTCCAAGCCTACAAAATTTTAGTGACTTGACATAAATACACACACAAACGCAACCGTAGTTCAACATACATTGAACCACTAACCGGCGTTATGCATTACGTCGTCGTGACACGTCCTGACACGGTCTGAACCCCGGCCCCGGCCGTGGTAAATTTGATAACCCCGGCCCTGACAAATTTGTTGACCGACCCCGGCTCCGGCCCCGGTCAAATTTTCATTCCAGGGCGGTCTATACTTATGACATGTGACCTTTATCGAATGTTCCGGTGTTTCACAGTTCTGAAGGTCCATTCTCATACCTGGAAGCCTTTGGAAATGGTCCTCATCGATCTTCAGGTTTTCCTACGGCCTCAGAGCGTTTAGAATGTTTTTTTCTCTTTCCTACTTGGAAAACATTGCCAGAGCATCTTGCCAGCTACACAATTCAACCTTTTGAATAAATGATTTGGCTATTTGTAAAAGTTAGTGATTTTTAAATCCCTATGTTTTGCATTTGAAGCAATTATGATTGGATGTCGTTTTATTTCTTGGGTTAACATCCTATTCTGAATGGATTCAAATTTTATAAATTATTTAAGTGTGCAATGCACTAGAAATGACATGTTCTCAAATAGCCTTCCCACCCTGTATATTATGAAGTAACGTGACAGAGCCTGTCAAGGTACATGCAGGCTTAGAAATTGTCAAAAAAAGGAAAGTTTTGTAGTGCAATAAACAAGGAAAAGTGTGTTTGTTCGCAATTGAATGTTTTAAATATTAGAATTAAAATCATCTCAAATTTCGGCATTATAGTATCGATGGCCCTATAATATTTCTGAGCGCATTCAAGAAAGACAGCTGTCAGGCCTTAGGAGCCTAAAAACAGTTCCTTGAGTAATAGGTTTACCCTCGTTTGAAAATTCAGAGAAGATGGCTTGAATATGAAAATTGTTGGCACTGAATCAATAATTTTCGCCGTTAGATATGCACTATGACCGGTGCTTTGTTGAATAAACTGTACCATAAGGTTGGAACTGTTGGAATAAACGCTTTTTACTCAATACCCACATAGGCCAAAATGTTTCGTCAGAGAATTACAAGGACTTGAAACTTGAAACGAATTGGAAAAAAATCGTACCTTGAGAGTGGCAGGAAAATGAAATGTATAAGTTAGAAAAGCATTGTTATTGTAAATGCAACGAATAGAATAAGGCCCACAAATATTTTGTAGTATGAGTAAACAATTCCCCAGAAAATGTTTAGCACGCAAATACTATACAGAACAGATTGAAAGTCGTTAAAATTGGAAATAATGGTATTTAAAAATGTGCGACATATGTGAGTCAACTCAAGTTTCAAGTTGGGGGTTATGTTTAGAGATTTTAGACCAGGCGTTTATGACTAGGAGATTTATATGTTCTTCCGATCCTCCACGGGTGGCAGTTACAAAGTCCGCTTTGAGCACTTGAGTTGCTCGCAGTTCACTACATCTGCGACACATGAGTGATTTGTTTAATTCGAAATGTCATTGGCTGGAGGTGGTTCTCAGTGAGGATGATGCAACCGCGGCGTTCAAATGTGATGACGTTTAGAATTTGGGTTGCTTTGTCTGCCATTTATGTTGTCAATCTTTGCTTTGTTTTCCTACAATAGATTTAAATTTAAATCCCTAAAATTTTACACGATTTCAATTTGATGTACTTGACTAGGTGTCTCGGTTAAACAAACTCAATCTCACTAAACCACTTTCTCCTTGGGAATTAAATCAAACATTTCGATTCTTCCTGAGCTCTGTCTCAAAGTGTTGCGAAATATGACAATTCAATGGAGTTATGGCGATTAAATTTACTTTAAGTATGAGGGAGTTTGAATTCCCCATACTGTCCTCTAGATTTCGTTAAACAGCAATGTATGTAATTCTAAATGCATCATCGCTCTGATTGAAGATAATTCGGCAATTCGAATAGGAAATATTCAATTTCCATTATAAATACTTCCATTTCACAAATACTGGGTTACTCTCGGTTCTGGTTTTCTTCCAATGCTTCTATTTCTGCCACGTCCAGCATGGCGGGTGTTCCAGGGCCGTACTTTAAAACGATTCATGTCATCACGATAAAGCCGGGAGTGAAATTTCATCTGTCAACTGGTTTTTTTTACACACTGATTTTGTTAGCCCTTCACGCCAGATGCTCCTCACAGCATCTAGCCGCCCGGCACGGTTGTGAGATGCTATTCTTTTTGCAATGACCAAAAAGAAACCAGTTTTGGCAGAAAAAACAACACGTAGGATAGCAATTTATGGGGCGAACTTTTACAGTAGGCTTTACTGCTACGGCAACGCAAAATGCTTGAAAATCCGACTTCTGAGCTGCAGGATACATGGACCGTAGAGCTTCTGTGAGCTTGTGTAAGCCAGGTATAGTTCTGATTCGTGGGTGGGCTTGGCTGCAATATCCCCAGGCGTATTGAATTATAGACTTTAGGACGGCTTTAATTTTGGCCTCCGTGCCCCCCCCCCTAGCGGCGCTACTGGTATGTGCACTATTTGTCACAGATGGTTTCTTTTCCGGAGGGAGTGTTATAATTAGAATCCGGATATCTAGCATGTGTTCTATTAATGCAATAGCGACTATAAATGCAAATAGAATTTTACATTTATTGCAGAAATGTCATTTTACTACAAACGCTATCTTGACCAGGCACAAAGGCAAAAAGTAGTCATTGTGCAGTAAATGACTACAAAACCTACACAAACTAGTAGTAGACGAAGAAGAGAAAGAAAGAAAGATAAGAAAAACCGTTTATTTCCAAAAAAATAATACATGAGATGTATTGCAACATATTAGGTTTTAAAAACTTCTTAAGAAATCTAAGACGTTCTTAGACAAACGTACCATACGAGGCGTACTAATATTCAAACTACACGAGGCGTACTAATAGACAAACTATACGAGGCGTACTAATAGACAAACCATACGAGGCGTACTAATAGACAAACCATAAGAGGTGTACTAACAGACAAACCATAAGAGGCGTACTAAAAGACAAACCACACGAGGCGTGCTTATAGACAAAATATACGAGGCATTATACGAGGGCTAATTAAATAAAAATATCTTTTGGATATTTTTCACTCCAAGAGATGGCATTCAAATTATAAATAATTTAAATATATACTACGTGAGAATTCTTTACAATAATTTCTAAATTATTAGTTGAAACGAAGTAATAAAAGACAAAAAATGCTATACCCAAGCATTTGGAACACCCTCGTAAATGATTTTCTAGTAGTGATGAAAGGTTAATCACAAAGTAATTTATAAAAACATCGCGCAACACAACACGCACATCTAGAAATGCGTAAACAAACATACACGAAAAATGAAATTCATTGCTTGTTCAACATTCGGACAGAAAGACAATTTTTTCACGATTCCTTTGCTCAAATGACGCTTTATTTCATTTGTCTATTTGTATTTTGCATTTTTTTATTCACAGAAACGATCTTTGAGGTAGTGATAGATCTATTTTTGAATCATTTAGCGAGTTCAATAAATTTATTTAATTGACAATATAATATACATTGAGGTTTTATTTTTACGCAAAATTGAATAATTTATAACAACGGAAATTTTTCGAAGTGTTTAAAATAGCCTCAATAATTTATGCTGATCCTTTCCAGTTTGTATCCAATGCGCTTTCTCCTTCGTTGTCTCGGCATTTTTATTCGCAAGGCCGGCCTACGATAAATATAATCCTTTTTTACAGCTGCGCATGAAAAAACTACCGAATTGTAGCCAAAACTTGCAAAGTTTTACGTGCTATTTTGCTACAAATGAAAATTATTTTGCTAGAAATAGAAACTATTCCGTTATTGTACCTGCAATGTCAACTTTTTTAGTGCTATTCTGACCACATTTTGGCCGCTATTTTGACCACTTTTTTTGGACTGCAAATCCGGGCTCTAGTTATAACCTATTCCAGGAAATGTTAAACCCAATAAAATTTGAAAATTAAACCGTAATTAAATTCTTATTAGACGTGAAAGGAACGAACAATTTGTTGTTTTTCCGAAAAATTAAAATACATTGAAAGATGGATTCCTGAAAGACTTTACAGTGTATGTCCTGGAGGTGCGTCGAGCGGCATTTCATGTACGCGATGATGCTTTTCATCCTTACTTGCTGCAATGCAAAATCAATTCAAAGTTGCGTTTTATCTAAAGTGACTAGCTTGTTAAAGATTCCTAGCACGGCTAACCTGATGGTATAATTAGCGTTACACTAATTGAGCCTAGGGCAATTAAATTTTAATGTCATAAATTTGTCTCATCAAAATTACCTGATACCTTCGACAATTAGCTGAGACAATGTTTCGAGGCTCGAATACTTATTTTAAATTCGCGGTGCAATTAAGACTTTGATCAAAATTAATTTTAAGCAAAAAAAAGGAAACGAACGACATTTCAGTCAAAAATAAGTCAATAAATGAGGAAAGTAAATGATGAGAATGTTTTTATTAGTTTAAGATTAGAATGCTCAATACTCAGGATCGTATTAAAGCTGAAACTCATTTTAAGGAGCGAATTCGTGACAAGTTATGCAGAATCAAAATTGAAGCATGAAAATCAAAGACATGGAAAACTTTTAAAGATTATGTAAATAAGTGGATGTACATAAAATATGAAATGTATCATGTTATTCGCATCTGACTCGTTTTCGGAACATTTTTTGGAGGTCTTTTTTACTTACTACCGAAAGTACGCATACAGTTCCATTGTTGTGTTCAGGTCACCTGCATGGTTCCACACGCATTGAGAGAAGTTTTCTTCGCTTCTCATCCAGCATACGGTACACTCCTGGTCAAAATCTTAAGACCAATCGCAAAATGTGCTGTTTTTCCTGATTTTTGCTTATTTATAAAGATCATTGATAGAAAACAGTACTAGAAATGTTCAATACTATGAACATGTTCTCCATAAGGACCTAATTATGTTTCAATTGAAACTTAAACCCTCAAACTTAACCTTTGTTTAAAAAAAGCATGTTATTTTGCCTGGTCAAAATGATAAGACTACGCATGAAATGAAATACGCCTTATCTTGACGAAAAGTAAACAAAACAATCGGTAAACTGACTCTTTAACTACCCTGCAACGTGTAAGTGCCTGAAAACGTCTGTTGCTAAATTGTAAATGGCAAAAGGAAACCCTTTATCGCAATTTGAGCAGTGAAGAATTTAGAGCTCGAAAGGCGTGGACACACAGAGCCATCGCAAACGAAATAAATCGTAGTAAAACTGTCATCACTAACTTTTTGAAACATCCCGATGATTATGGAAAAAAGAAAAGCCCTGGTCGTCCCAAGAAAATTAGCCAAGCACTCGACCGCCGCATCAGAAGAGAAGTTAAGAAGAACTCAAGTATACGCTCCAGTTTTCAGTCACTGCTCCAGACAATGTCGGAGCAGAATGTAGTCCTCGGACAATTCGAAGACACCTAAGAATTAAGGGGTTCAAGAATTTGAAACGTTTACAGAAACCACGGCTCCATGCGTGCCACAAAACCGATCGATTAAAATACGCTGCTGAATACCAAGGGATGCTGAGGAATGGAAAATTTAGTGTTCTCTGATGAGAAAAAATATAGCCTAGATGGTCCGGATGGGTTTCAGCATTACTGGCATCACAAGGATTTACCAAAAAAACTTTTTCTACTAGGCACAGTGGAAGAGGGTCCTTGATGATCTGGGGTGCCTTCTTATCTGCTGAAACCCTTAGGTTGCAAATAGTGCAAGGCCGCCAAACAACAACAAAGTATATTGCTATGCTAGAAAAGGCTTCCCTCGTTACTAAAGGGGCTCGGTTGTGCGGTGCAAACTGGGTGTTTCAGCAAGATTACGCCGCCATTCACACCTCTCGTCAAGCAAAAGAGTACTTTGCTTCTAACAACATCGAATCATTGAACCACCCAGCATGTTCTCCGAACCTCAACCCGATAGAAAATCTTTGGGGATGGATGGCATAGGAAGTCTTCAAGGATGGCACCCAATTTAACACTATAAAGGACCTTTCTGATGCTATTTTCAAGACTTGAGATGAGATCCCACCTCAACTCTTGGAAAGCTTGGTTGCAAGTGTGCCGAAGCGAGTTTTTGAAGTAGGTCGTAAAAATGGAGGTTACACTAAATCTCAAGGCCTTGTGTACTTAAAAAAAGTTTTATTAAATGATTTAAATTGATTTCTATGCTGTGGTCTTATAATATTGACCAGCGAAATTCCTATTGTATTTTGTTATGTTCCTGCGAAAATCATCGAAATTGCTGAAAACTACGTTTATTGTTTAAGTCCTCTTATATCTTTCTCATGTTTTACATGATAGTTATCGATCGTTTTATCTGTATAAAACACACTATTTATAATATTTCCATTTTTTCTGTTTTGGTCTTAAGATTTTGACCAGGAGTGTACTTCAATAAGGAAGGAATCGTGGTTCAGACTCTAGCATCAAATTATTGACCAATAACCAATGAAAGTTGAACTCAAATTTCGAGCCTTCACTACCAGAGAATTCATCGAAATTCCTAAATTATTAGTTGAAACGAAGAAAGAAATTACTAAAAACGCTTTACCGAAGCAGATTGAAACAACGTCATAAATGATTATCAAGTAGTGAGAAAACGTTATTCACAAAGTAATTTATAAAAAACATCCCGCAATACAACACGTAAATCTAAAAACGTGTAAACAAACATACACGCAAAATGAAATTCATTGTTTATCCAACATTAGGACAGAAAGAACATTTTTCGAGTTATATGCTCAAATTACGCTTTATTTAATTCGTCTGTTTATATTTCTCACTTTTTCTATTCACAGAAACGCCCTCTGCACTGAGAAAAATTTTGTCCCAAAACCAAGACACCTTTATGTGTCATGGACTTGTACGACACACTTAGGTGTGTCAACCATGACACACTTGAACGTAAATCAATTTTACTCCACATAAATATTTCACTTTAACAGACGGGTCACTGAGTACACTAATGTACAGACAACGTCTAAGAACGTCAGAGAATTAGAAGAAAAATTAGTGAAGGTATTTGGGTTTTTAAGAGAATTGTACTTCATTCACAAAATCTAAACACAGTTCGGTTTTCTACAAAAAAATTTTAGCCGTTTGAAACGTGAATATATATTTTAACTCTCTCAAGCACTTTAATGTGTGGTCAACGGAAATTTTCTACTGTGTATCAAAATATTTCGAATAACCGTGTGAGACACACAGGTGTCTCAAAAATATCTCTCAGTGTGGGGTAGTGATAGATATATTTTGGAATCATTAAGCAAGTACAATCTATATTTTCATATCTGAAATATGGTCAATTTTCAATGGTCGCAAAGTATTAAGTAAAATGTAGTGGATCTCGAAGTTCTGTTTTAAGGAAAACAATAGAAATAGAAACATGTATATGTAAGTACTGTACATGTGTGTATATATAGGAACATTTATATGTATACACACACACACATACACACAGATATTCATGAATGCGTGCGCACACATACACATATACACACACATACTCAGACACACAAATTCATATTTATACACGTATTGAAAATGAATTGAAGGAAAAATAATAATAAACATGAAAAACAATCTTGCTCTTGTTATGTCGAAAATGACAGTCGAGCTGAGTGTAAGCGTAAGAAATTACTTGAACGAAAAAATGAGTAGAAGTAAAAAACTTCGAAAAACGTAAAAATGACTGGTTTTTAATTTCCTAAGGGAAATTCTATGAAAACTGAAGTTACAGTCGAGGAATATCAACAAAAAAAATATTTCGGGTTTCACATTCTCTCGGTATTCTTTGCAACATCATACGGACATGGGTGCATGGGATAAAATGGAGATAATGTGTCAGCCGGATATCACTTTTGAGTAGCAAATATCTTCAAATTGCGCTTCATTTCATTTGTCTATTTGTATTTTTTATTTTTTTCTGTGAATGGTAGTGATAGATCTATTTTAGAATCATTTCAAGTGCGCAATAAATATATTTACTGGACAATGTTATGAGCCTTGAGGCTTGGTTTTCACGCAAAATTGGATAATTGAAGACAATGGACATTTTTTGAGGTGTTAAAAATGGCCTCAATTTATGCTGATCCTTTACAGTTTATATCCGATGAGCTTTCTCTTTCGTTATCTTGAACTGCTGAAAGAAAACTGTGGAATTATGGGCAAAACTTTCATAGTTTTACGTGCTATTTTGCCACAAATAAGAACTTTTTGTGAGAAATAAAAATCATTTTGCTATTATACCTGCAATTTCTATTTTTTTAGTGCTATTTTGACCATTCTTTTGGCGCTGTTGTGATCACTTTTTTAGAACTAAAAATACAAGCAGTAACGTTTTTGGCACTCGGCAGTTATGACGCATTGGCAGTTCAGATTCAACCTTCGCCAGTGGATAGTGCTTCTTTCTACACGGATGATGGTTTTCTCTTCTCCTTGTTAGAAATATTTGTATGAAACACTTTCTGTGAATGAAGGATGACTCTGGCTCTAAAATAACGAAGCCATTCTTGAGGGCGAGGGTACAGTAGCAAGTTTTATTCTTCATATTCCTCGAGCAGGAGGGCATTACTCAGTAGAGCGCGAGCTGTATTACAGAGTGTTAATAGTCAACGGTGAATGAACTGCGGAACTTAATTAAACGACTCCAAACACCCAGTCAGAATTTCCGCCCAGCTGGAAGCCGATCTATCAGATGGTGTATCAACGTGTTTCACGCATCCAACATCGAGGTCTGCCTGATTGCGATTCCAGTTCAGTACACGGACTGTGAACTTTTCAGATGCGAGTCATGCGACGTTTCTGCGTCTGCTTATGACCCAGTGGTTCCCAAACCGGTGAATAAATTACCCCACTTTGTACCCCAAATGAAGTAGTTTTTCGGGGGTGTTATTGAGGGGTGGCAGGAAGTAATGAAGAATTCTGGCAATTGTAAAAATATTGCTGTCCATGGCATGAAGATTTATGTTAACTTAGTTTCGATACGCAGCATTGTAAATTAAACTCATAATTATTGAGTCATAAAGGCAATCTAAACAGCTAAAAACCTTTCAAACTAAAATACGGTTCTAGAGAGATAACAGGAGTTACATCCTACCGATGTAAGAGGAAACATTTTAAAAGAGACATGTTGAATTGGGAAAAAATCGGTAAATTTGGGAATCGCTTATACATACCTTAATCTACAATGCGCTTGTCACGGGACTTGGGTCTCCCCTACAGAGAATAAAAGAGGCAAGTCGAAAAGAGGAATTAAAACCTCCACCTTGTAAAGCCGATTCAGTTGAAATGAAAGATCATAAAAAGAGGCTAACGGACGTCGTAACGAAATTTTATTAAACTTCGGCCAATGTGGTTAAATAACCTCAATTAATCAATGATAAAAAATTTAACTCTAAAAGAAACACTGAAAATACAGCATGGAACACAAGCTGAAAATTTATAAAAAGGCAAAACTGAAAAGATAGGACTACTGTAGAGTGAGAGCGCTCACATTATCACGCGGTTTCTCAGCCACAAAGCATACATCTAGCAATTTAAGAGCATCAGGAAAAATATTAGGATATAGAAAAATTAAAGAAAACATCCTTTAATGTTCAAAAAGAACAAGAGCTGCTGAGCTGCTCGTTACCAAGATCTTGATTTTTCGTTACATTTTTCCGTAAAATGGCAAGATAGTAAATTGAAAACGTACGAAGAATATCTAGTTCATAGTGCTTCCTCTGCACTAAATCTACTAAATTTTAGGATCTTAGGTATGAGCGCAATTTTTTATTCATAATGACTTCCAGTAATTCGTAGTATTCACAAAGATTTCCCAGTGATACTCTATTTCTCATCAGCTTACGTACTTCATAAAATTTCTGCTCTAAATTTTTCCAGTTTAACTTTTTGGTGATTCAGATCCATGATGTATCAGTCGATGAATGTTCTCTTCCTCATGGTAATGTACCTATACTAAAATCTCCTGTAGCACCATAAGCGACCGTCAGTCGGAATGTGAAGTGGCTTCGTGCTTAATGAGGAACCGACGCTGTTCACAGTTCGACCCGTCTGTTGCGCATTGCGGCTTCTTGGATAATGTAGCTCAATCCCCCAGCGCAGGGTTGCCATTTTGGCCTTTTTAAGGCCAAATATCACAAATTTGCCTATTTTTTCACAGGTGTTTGGCTTCGAGATTATACGTTTGGCCTTTTTCTGGCTTTTTAGTGATTTTTCGGTTCTTGAAGAGCTCAAGGCATAAAACTGAAACTTGACAGGTTCAAGACAGACTCTAAGTACAAGTTGAAAGCAGAGCAACGGGATCAATTGGATCCTTCTGAATATTATTAAATTCTTTACGAATATTAAATCAAGTTATCAAAGGAGTGTTTGCACATTTGCCTTGGCTGCATTTAGCTCACGATTGTATCAACATTAGTCAGCAGCAACACCGAAAAATTATTATCATTTACTGGAAATAGGAGGACATTTTTGGAGGTGGTGTGATTCCTAAAGACACTATTTAATTTTGGCTTGGAAAACATAGTCACTCAAACTTTAAAGAACTCTCAGGTTGAGAGCTCATTGCCTGGTGACTTTCGCCAGCAATGCTATTGTTGAAAGAATGTTTTCTTTGGTGACGGCGGTCAAAACGAAGCCCAGGAATAAAACCGGGTGGCCGTTTATGGGCACCTAACTGGGAACCTTCGAAGAAACCTCTGAATTCCCCGGGACAAATAGGGTAATTTCTAAATTATTAAATGTACAATCTTCAAATTAGTACGAAATTAATGTTTGTGATGAGTACAACATCTTTATTTACATAATAAATTTCTTTACGCCCCCATGGGGGGCAGGGAGCGAGGTTCCCATGGCCCTCAAAAGTCAGCCGATTTTCTCGGTAAGGCTCATTTTGGGCTAATTCCAATTTCTAAACTATTGCACCTACAAACTTCAAATTTGTGTCAGTTTAAACATAAAATCATTCTCCAAGTCGGGATGTATAATAAATAACTCATCCGTTTCCTGGAGGGGCAGGAAATGAGGTACCCGTAACCCCTTAATGGCCAGGCGATTTTCTCGATAAACCTCATTTTTTGCGGATTCTAATTTCTAAATTAATCTAACTTCTCACTCAATGCTTCTAAAAATTTAATTTAGTTCAAATTAAACCTAACCTTCATTTCTAGCCTTTTAAAGCACTCACAGATTTCCTTCCTCACTAAGAGGAATGTGAGAGGCCCCTCTCTTCTCTGGGAGGGCTTTTTTTTAACTAAAAACTTGAAACTAACTTTCTATTTCTGCAATAACGCTCTAAGAAAACCTAATAAAACTATTTAAAATTTAAATATGAAATTTTGAACCTCGTAAATCTATACTAGGTATATGTATTTTGTTCTGATTTTAACCTGAACGTTATCGTTATTTGCCAAATCTTGTATATTTTCTGTTGTCTTCAATTTTATAGATAATCTTGATGATATCTATTTTTCATTCTCTCGCATAAGTGAAGAATGATTTGAATTTATGTCCAGTGTTTATAACTCATAGCCCGTCGTTTTACTAATTAATGCATCCATTTTTATGTTCGCTGGTTTGCTTGAAGACTTGCGTGTCACAAAATGATCGCTGGATGGATTAGTTCCTCTTCACTTTGAGACAGCGCTTCATTATTGTGGTCTCCGCGGCATTCGCCAGCGGCGGTATACGGGGGTAGGTGAATCTTGCTCTCTGCCCGCCCTCCACGCGGCATGTTAGAATTGTGGTGTACATTTCGGCCTGGAGAGTAAATTGATGATTAAACTGAAACCAATTTGAACTATATAGGTGCAATTGTTTAGAAATTAGAATCCGTCCAAATGTCCCTTATCAAGAAAATCGGTCGACCATTGAGGAGGTAGAGGAACCTCTCTTCCTGCCTCCCAGGAAGCGTATGAGAGTTTCATTGTACATACCGGGGTGAAGAATGATTCGTGTTTAAACTGAAACTCATAAGAAGTTTGTTAGTGAAGTAGTTTAAAATTGGAATCAGCCCAAAATGAGCCTTCCCGAGAATATCGGCTGACTGTTGAGGGGCCATGGGAACCTCGCTCCCTGCCACCCATGTGGGCGTAAAAAATTTTTGACGTTCATAAAATGTTATACTCGTCACGAGCATTAATTTGATGCTAATTTCAAGATTGTACGTCTTATAGTTTAGAAATTACTCTGTCCAGGTAATTCAGAGGTTCTTTCGAAGATTCCCAGTTAGGTGCCCAAAAATGGCTAGCCGGTAGGAAACTGTAGATCATAAACTAGAATGCTAGATGTGATAATACACATCTCAACAATAGTTCTCTATGTTGTAAAAACTTCAAAGTGGCCTCAAGAATGCTGGCTAATTTCAAATCAAGCATCTTGTGTATCAAACGGAAAGCAAGGACCTCTCTAGCGCTGCTTCTACCTCTCAATCATCTGCCGAGGATGAAGAGTCAAAGGAATTTATGTCGTTCCTTGAAGAATAGTGTAATTTACGTCTATTTTTCCTTCGTATTTAAAGTTTTTAATGGCAAGTAGAATTATGATACTTCTAGGGTATCTACCTACTATTTTAGTTTACCCATAAATAAATTTGGCCTTTTTTGGTATTTTTCTTGGTAAAATTTGGCCAGAAATTCATGTAGCTATTTGGCAACACTGCGCCAGCGTGGTCGGGTCGGAAACCAGGGCTCCCACTCATGGGTTTTTCCACCCAGATCTTGGTTTTTTCGATCCCGTCTGGGTTTCTGGGTTTAATTTTTGAAATATCGCTAAATCTGGGTTTTTTGAAATCAGGAAGTAAATTCATCATTTCCTCGAGTAAATTGAATAATGAAGTTAAGAATTTCTGGGCCTAAACCATGTGAAAATGCATATTAGAGACAAAACTACGCGTAACGTACGGGGCAGCTAGCGATTCACAGCCGCCCTGCCTCTTGCAACACAGACGCTGCACTCAGTCGCTGGTGTCCGTGGTTATGTAAGGTAGTGTGTACGTTAACGCTTTAGCTTATACTATGGATAGCAACACCACATTTGTATGGTCTCACTCTCTAGTACAACCCTTAATTTAACTATACAGAGTTCATGCCATTTATGCATTTACAATAATCTTTTCACCTTAGCTTATGTGTTTTAGGTACATTTTGCAATACAATTACTGGGAATTACGTGTACCTTTGCTTTTTCATGGAAATTTTGTGTCAAAAATTTTGACCATTTAACACTTATTTACTATATTTTTTTTTGTTTTGCTATATTAAAATGAACTGGAAATGCGACTGTTATTTTTGAAACCAAACATTGATTTAACAATAGAATTATTTTGAAAGGATTTAATAAACAAAATGGAAAAATGATTGTTTCACCAACCTTCAAGTAGTCATCCTTCAATACATAGCAATTAAACTCAAAGCAAATTTTGAATGCAGTCTTGTATAATTTCGAAAATCTAATTTATTTTCAACAGATTGTTCTCTGAAGATGTGAGTGTATGAACTCCTCTCGTCTCTTCTCTGCAACCATTTCTTAACCAAATGCTGCGATACCTTCCTTTTTTCTCTTCACAGCAGCACACCCTAAAATAACTGTCCACAGTTCTTCTTCACTCACATCCATCCTTACAGCTGTCTAGATGACGCGCGTCACGCGCGTGTATCAAAAAATGAGGGTGAACAGTTGTGGGCGTCAAGCGCTGCAGCAAGCGCGCGTCAAGCGCTTGCTCAACCCTGTCGTTGCCCCAGTGTAAACGGGCCTTTACGACTTGCAAGCCCGACCAAGCCGGGGATGGAGAAGTTCATGGTGAGCTTGTGTAAGTTGTGTTGCTTCGATTTGCTTGGCTTGTTGCAGTGAGGTGACGTGCATTTTGATCGTAAAACTGGTTGTGCATTCTCTTAAAGTAAATGTCTAAAATTTTATTATACATATTTAATTTTCATAATTTAGCTGCACTAGTATTCAAATTGGCTAACCCTCCGAAATCGATGTCTAAAAAGTGGCATACGCAATTTTTCAAAGAAGAATGGTTAATGGAAAGAGTGGAAAACCTGTCACGGTTGGAAACCTAAACCGAAATTGGTATGAGATGTCATCAACGGAGTTTATCACCAGCGTAATGAAAAGCGCCATGCACAACAGAAAAGTCGTCTTAATGTCGATATTTGCGCTGCAGAAGAGAATTAAGAGGAGGAACAGGATTAAAATCAGCAATGACATCATTGTTTTCACTTTTGTATATTACCATTTCACTTTGTTCTTTTTAAAATAACACTTCTAGGTTTTTTTGAAACGAATCTGGGTTTTTTTCATGTTCAATCTAGGTTTATCTGAAAATTTAGAGTGGGAGCATTGTCGGAAACATGCCCAGAGCAATGCACCTCTTGAGCCTCGTGCACCCACCTAGATGTGTCAGTGGATCTTAAATTTTGTACTAAGAAAAATGCTGTATAACACCGAATTATTTCTTCTAACTAATTTGGTTTAGTAAACGAGATTATCTAGCGTATTATTTACCAACTAAACAACAACCCAACATAAACCAAGCGTGAATTGTGCTTCAATAATTTAATTTTTGATTCAAACTATGATTCAAAACTGTTGATTTGGTATAATTTCTAAAATACTCTCCACACGTAGGACGGAAAATAAAATTCATACTCGCACATTTTTCTCGCAAAACGCCCGAAGATTGTGGAAAATTATTAAGAATTTCCATACGTGCTAATTAAACAGAGCATTTACTTTGTTATGATTGAGAAAGCTAGTGCTATGGCATCCATATAAATACGTGTTAATGTTATTTCATAAGAACTTGCTGTATTCACCGCACTAACTTGTCTAACAACGGTGCTTATTCGTCACATGAAATAAGCGAGACATGGTTTGACTGATCAAGTAGTTGCGAAGTAAAAATGAACTAATGAAACTGAAATTTTACTCTAACTTTGGCATAGTTTGCTCTGCTGAGGGGAGACTTGCATATCACTAGATTTCTGGAAACTGGTACAACGCAGCTCTCTCTAACCTACAAAATGCTAGAGTGACTACGTCTTCACGCATCACTGCACGCTCCTCACTGTCCTGCCTAATTTCAAAAAGTCCCGGATATAACGCGTTAAGCTGTAGATAACTGCTTGTTTTACACGCCATATGACAATCTCCCACCCATAGTTTTACGGCCCCAGCAAACTGCACCTGTATTCTGAAATTTTTAACTTCGCGAGTGACGGCGGTCTGAACTCATTGACGCCGCTTTTTACGTAGCACTTTCCTCGCTGAGCAATTGCTTTCTCAACGGGCATTCATTTCTTCTATAGGTTTCTATAAATTAATATTTCTCAATGAGTGTTATGGTTTAAATACACAGTGAATTTTCAAGTGATGTGAGCTCGCTGCTGTGATTGATTTGCTTGTGCTCGAGTCCCTAAATGCGTTATCGTTGTTCGGTGTCAATCAGTATTACGAATAACGGAGCCTGCAGAGTATGACCACTATCTTTGCATTACTAGCTATGTTCTCACAAAGTACATACCTAGCATGTCCCTACTCACTGTAAATTTCCTAATATCACAACACGAATTCAGTAATATCGCAACTCGCTTCTGCGGCAGAAGTATCAAGCACCATGAGCGATCTTGTACGTCCTAAATGAAGAGTGAACTCGATGGATTTTTTAACGGCTCTTCTTACAGTTTTACCACCGTAGCCAGATCAATCAGGCAGCTCGGTCGCTGCGGTATTGCTGAGAAAGAAAGTCAATCCAACACTACCAAGTGTGTCTACCGCATGAGGTCGATTGTGCGCTGCGTCAGGAAGTCACCGAAATGCCACGGCGCTCGGTTTAATTCCAAGAAGTGCAATTTCGTAATTAGTGTAAACTGACAGAAATAGGTACAATCAGCGTATTCTTCTGATGGAGCTCAGGAATCCTTTGCATGTCACCCGAAGGATGCAAACTCTTGATACGAAGTTGTACTCTCCGCATTTATTTGTGATAGCTAGATGTTGTAAGTGGGGCAGAATTTTTGAGAAATGAAACTTAATTTTTTCTAAAGCTCAGATTGCAGTAACAAATGCATTTCTACTATTTGTTTTATTTTCACGATAAATATTCATGAGGCAGTTCATCAAAAAGCAAGTCGCACTGTTTGTCTCATTGACATGTTTGTTATTATTCTCCGAAATAACAGCAGGGCGATTTCTTTAATTAACATTTTGAATTCCAATTAGTGACAGCATTTAAAAAGAACCGAAATATTCCAGTGAGAAATAATTTGCAAATTTCAAAACTTAGAACATGTATAGTTTGTAAACTGGTCAAAGTTTAGGAACAATAATTATTAACTGATCCATTTGATCCTATTTTTCATTTTGTGAGGCAAAACTGACTGAAGTGTTCTTTTCATTATGGCGTTTTATGTTGAGAAAATTTTTGCTGCCGAATGCCTATATGGACGTTTACTGCATTTGAAACAAGAGCCTCGTCAAAAATATAAGGAGCCTTTCCAAAGGTAATATGTAGAATAAAAAGAGCCATAGTCAAATTATGAGTTTAATTTTGATAATTTTTTAGCTTATTTCATTGCACTAAAATAATTAAACCGCACTGTGGAAAGAGTAAACACCTGTACTGGGCTTGTGTACCAACAAGCCTAACTCTGAAACATTTATTCTTGATTTCACCGTTCTTCTTCTCGAGTCACTGCAGATTAAGAACGCAAACGAGTTCCACCAAAAAATACCAGACTCTGGAGGCTTCAGCACTCGGTCCTCAGGAAAGGAGGTTCCATCAGCACTCCTTGGTTTTCGGGACATCAGCATCGTCATTACCCTGGGACCTTAATTTAAGACATTTCTTCAAGAATGCTACTTCTGTTTATTATTCTTCGAAAAATGGGATGTCAACGATTTTGAAAAGATGAACTTATTTATCAAAATGTAAGCTTTTCGTGAAGCTCCAAGCTGAAGATTGGAGCCGGGGCAGCTCTGCGCTTTCGTGGTCCGACGCATCTCTCGCGTCTCTTGACCTCTACTGCACGGAGGAAAGGCCTTCTAAGCACGTCCTTTATGGTGAGTTGGGAAGCAATTTCAGTGCGGTGTTCTCTTTCCATCTCAGTGCTTCGATTATTCTTGATAATTGCCAGTGCGAACGGATATTACAACTTAATTTTTGTCTGAGCCATACGAGTATATAACTATGAACTTTAGGCTCAAATAAGCTTAAGCTCTTTTGTAGCCTCGCTGCCAGTCTAGCTGGTTGGCTAAATGCCATTGTATGGGCTAATTTTGTTTAGCTGCGGCAAGCTCGTAAAATAAAGTTATCTTAAATCTTTTCCTAAAGTTTTGTGAGCCGCTTCAGCATAACGTTTCGTTTCCCTGCAAGTGGTTAAATTTACTATTAAAATTATATTTTCTTTCAAAGGTACGTGTATTGGCTCAGACTTCTTGGAGCGAGCTGGAGGAGTGCGGAGGGTTACCGCGCTGGCCCGTTTCTTAACACCGGGCTCCCGCCGCTACGTCATTGGGGGGCGAACTGTGCCGGCCGCACTACATACTTAGTGTTCTTAATTGATCTTCGCTGGTTTACGCTTATACTCAGTAAAGTCATGGCTGTCGCATCTAGTTTTTACTCCTTTGGTGACCCTTCTCCAGATTCAGTTTCAAGATAATTTAACGCTTTCTTTTATTTATATTTTCAGTGATCTAATTTGAGTCTGGGCTTCCCCTCACAGTTGATCTTAGTCAAAATAGGAGGGATGGTCGGAAAGTCATTTGAAAATCATTGTTCCACTGGAGATGAGTAACTATCTCTATACTCTTATAGCTTATGCTGCCATCCATGAATTCTGCATTCATTTAATAGTATTCCCTGCATTTCATTTCAATTCATTTACAAGCTTAATCTGTTCTTAAATGATTGAATTTTTACAGAATGAGTTGTAGTCTATAGCTGAGCACCTGCTGTATTTTTTGGTGTTTTGAAGCTTCAATGATATTGCCAGCAGAGCTGAGCAAAATACAAAATTCAGTGACCTGCCGAGTTGTTGAAGATCTGCAAGAACCGGATAATCTTATGGTGCATAGAAAGGAAAGGAACTGGTGGTGTCGCACTTTCAGTGAGAGTATACTTTTACTCTTGGTAGGCATGTATTCCAACTCATTGAAAGTGTGCGTTTATACTCTTAATAGGAATATACTCCAACTGCTAATTTTGCCATATTTCTTTAATTTTGGCTCCTCAAAAAAAAGTTCCCTCGAGAACAGCTAGAACTATCGTTTCCAAAGAGCAGCCGGAATATATGTGTCTGAATATCTATTTACATATATTTCAGTCTAATACAGTCCCACCTACGCATAGCTGATGGTTTCTTTGAAAGCGAAATTTAAGAATGGCGAGCTGCGAAATTATAGCTCATCGACCGCGAAGTGGGTAGCGCACGGCCAATTAAGCTGTTGTAAAGAGAGACGTCGCTGATGGCTGCCGACAGATAGGGCGCGGCCATAGAGTGAGCATTCGCCAGTGATTTGACGCCAATTGGATGTCGAAACGTCCTCAAGGTTTTGCCCGCTTGTGTATGTCTCATCGGTGATCCACCCTTAATTTTTAACAATGACTCTTTGGAGGTAGCAAGTACCCGTACAAAGTCTATGCATCAGTACTGTTCAATAAAATAGACAACCCCAATTTTGAACGAAATCAGGTTGCTACTCTTAAAGTTAATATTGTTAAAATCATTTATTGCTGTCGAATTTTTTTTAAAGGTAAACTTTTCAAGCACCATCAGTACAAATTTTCTGAAAGAACAAAACAAAGATGAATAGAACAAAACATTCGCCAAATAAACACGGAAGTATTAAATACTACTACTAAAATCAAGAGGAAACTATGTACAAAGGGTGGACACTATTAGTTTCATTAAGAGGGGGCTTGAGTTTAAAAATGTATAATAACTCTAAAATTCTTCAATCATTGTGAAAGCTGGCTGAAGCTAAAATGCTAAAATTACTGTACTGCACACTGGAGCCACGCTGTTCACTATGGAAGCGCTCTTAAGGGTGCCTCCATAGTGAACAGTGGGCAAGAATCCCTCCAGTTCGGCTACCCTGTCCAGCATGTTCCATTACTCTGACGCTTAAAGTTCTGCAGGTCAAGCCTACATAACTAGATGCACATTGTGCACAACGAAATTCAAATACAAGAGAGCGGCGCATGCTAGAAGGTAATTTCTCTTTGTAGTTGAAAAATGAACCAAAAGTAAATTTGTTCGTAGGAATTTTTCTAAAATCAACATCATGTAAGTACGAGTGATGAATTTCGACAAGCTCTTTTCTCATTTGTTCAGATTTAGGCCCAAAGTATAAAAAGGGTATATATAATCTGTTTCTTGTACCATCGAAGAGGTTGGCGGGTGAGCTATGATTGGAATTTAAAAAACGTTTTATTAAAGAATGAACTGAACCAGCAGGAAAACCATTTTTATTGAAAAAATCCCTAAAAAAGAGAATTCATCGTGGAGTAAGTTGTAATTTAAACATAGATAAAAGGCTCTATGTAACAGGGTTTTAATGGTAAGAATTTTGAAAAGATTAGGTGAGAAACTAAAAAACTAGTACAGAGTCTCGTAAAAGTCGGTTTTCGGTAAACAGAAGTGAAGAAAATTCAGTCGCGTTTAGCAATTAGGACATCTAGAAATGAAATCTTACTACCTACCTCTGGAACCAGACATGGCTATGTTTTGACTTAAAATAATCAAGAAATTGGGTAGACTGAAATGGGTCTAAGAAAAGCATAAAAGTATCATCGAAGTATCTCCGATAAAACATAGGACGAAATTGAGAGGGGCACTGAGAGGGGCGAAATTGAGAGGGGCGCCATTTGGTCTCATGGTGGCACATAAAAATATTTGCGAAGGTAGGACCAAGTGGCAAGCCCACACCCAGCCCGTCGCCCTGTTTGTTAAATTTCACATTGAAACAAAAGAATAAATTTAAAACAGACTGCTGTAACAAGGTTTTAAAAAGGGAACGAGTTAGGCCAATCACAGTGGAAGACAGGTTGGTAAATAAAAGGTTTAAACATATATTGATGACTTTAATAACGGGAACATTTGTGAAAGATTCTATACATCAAAAGAAGCCATGTGGTATTTTTCAGCATGTGTGAATGATTTAAGCCTGTTGAAAAAATTAAAAGAATTATCCACTGAGTAATCATTTACATTAAAAGGTGATAAAATTGGTACAAGGAACTTTGCCAGTTGATGACTAGCAGTATTATAAGCTGCAAATATTGGACGGAATAGAAAAATAGTTAAAAAATATTCTTTTTGAATTTTAGGGATTCTGTTAAGAATTCCTGGTCATGATCCAGAAATGTAAAGTTTTTAATACAGACCATCAGCTATAGGTTTCTTATTTCTGAGTCGCCGAAAAAGATTTCTAATTTTATCTTTAATTTTACGTGAGAATTTTCCAACAGGTTCAGACATGACAGAGAATTCTGTCATATTCTCGTTCATACTCTCCAATGCATCAGTATAAACACACTGGTCAAGAAGCACAATTCCATTTCCTTTCTCAGACAGCATAGATTTGTTGACAGCTAAATTCTTGAGCATCTTGAAATATAATTTTCTAAAAAAAGGGGAAAATACTTTATAAGACTTAAAGCCATGAAATGCATGGTTTGTTAATAGCCTTCTCATATTCAGCTGCTAAGATTTAGGTTCTTACTCTAGTTTTTTTGTACCTTCAGCGGTATCTCATTGGTATATTGAATTGGTACACCGAAGACTATTGAAAAAACATGCGTAGCTGACTTTGTGGCATTGCTAACTGCAGCCCTCATATTTCCCACAGTAAAAGTTCTTACTATGATAAATATCGAAACCTAATGAGTCTTGAATGTTATATCGTTATTTACGAATATTAATTTGATAGTCTTCAGTATTCTTGAAAGGTTGAAGTATTACCTAGAGGCTTTTAATTTCATGTGTGGAATTGTGTGCTTTAGAAATTCAATTTTTAAGATTAATTTAAACACACTGGTATTACTATGTAATGGCATATTTTGCCCGCTTTCAAGCGGTAATTAAGATTTGTAGCACACATGATGATTTCTCATCAAGCAGGGTTGATTCAGTTATACAATTTAAAACTATAAAAGTTTTCAGAGTAACAAAGCCTCCCTTCCCTATACATTTTTTAAACTGATATTAAACAATAATTAGTCAACTAAACCATATGTTAGCACACTCGTCAAATGAGTCTTTATTTATGTTAATGTACTCATCTGAATTTTTCGATATTAGTTTTAGTGTAAAAAATGCATTGCAGCAGTTAACTTTTCAAAATGTTGTATCCTACGCTTACTATGCCGTATTGACCACAAAAAAAAACCTAACTTTAAATGTTGATAACTTTACAGTGTATGGAGATATGTTAGTTCTGTTTTTTTGTATTAGGTGGAGAAAATGTTTTCGCCAAAAATGTTGTGTCACATTAAAATTGGTTGTATCTGTGATGAGATAAATAAAAGTTGCAAAAATGTGATTTGCACATGTCATTTTAATGAGGTCATCATAAATGATACAGGAGTTAAAGGGTCATTGTACCATTATTTAAAAAAAAAACGATTTATAACGAGAGCTTCTTTCATGAAATCTCTGTTCAAATTTACTTCGAACTTCCTTTAAACTCTTTGTTCCCGCATAGACGTTGTTGATGAAAACTGATTGCTCCTTTGTTAGTTGCATAACGATGGGTTTAGCCACTTGAAAATTTCAACTTAGAGGTAAATTTTTAGATGACTTGGAGTTATGTATACTCAGACCTAAAGCTTTGTAGTCAGGAGACATGTCGTATCTCTCTGTTTAATGCGACAAATGAAACTTAAATTTCTTAATCCAAAGTTATTAACATTTATTGTAGGGTTCATTTTGTTATGGTCCTTACGGTACATGGCAAGGTCCAGGATTTCACTGCGCAAATTTCTTGTTTAAATAGGTTGCTGAAATACGTTGTTATTTTTGTGATGGAAAAGATGAAATTGGGTTCAGAGCAGGATAATAATTTGACAAAAATGTGAACAATAACATGAGATCCTGCCAGGTTTTTTCTGTTGGTGACTTTTTACTATATATGTTTATGTATCACAATTACTGCCACTTTTTTCTTCAAGTTACAAAAAAAACAACTAGAGGGGATTGTAATAATATTGAAGCAACGATACTAGCATTTGCTTCGTATAGTAATTTATAAATAATCATACTGTTAGTATACGCTAGATGTTTACCTTTCAAACTCCCTTAATTTTTAACATATCAATAATTGAAAATCAAAAGGCACAATGACAGACGTTTAAATAAAAAACGATGGTCTAATTCTTCGTAAACTTCATGTGCACTCTAAACTGATACAGTCATTCCCTACACAACTGTGCTCAAGAGCTAGCATTCTGTAACTTGTAAAAAAATACATAATTGAAGCGTGGAAAGTCCAAGTAGAGCTAGCGAAAACATCCTTAAAAGGAAATTTTTTTTGCGAAAATGCAAACGCAGTTACCAAGCGCCAAGAAAGGTACGAAGTTAATTTTCAGAAAAAAATCGTAGGCAACCAAATCCAAAAATCGGAAACTTTTTTTCTATGGGACGTACGTCTATGAAAATTTGCACACTACTAGATCTCCACATTTGTAACAACTTTTATTGAAGAAGTTTTTTTCATTTGGGGCATAGAAAATTAATTATTGA
>JACJUY010002479.1:70097-80313 GCA_014220935.1 Platorchestia sp. MABIK | reverse complement strand
CGCTAGCTCTGGGATACGTTCCTGATATTTCTACAGACATTCGGGGACATATCTCAAACTCTTTTAAAATAAAGAAAAGCAGAATCGTGAGAATCTCATTTTGAGCCCAACTGCTATGATATGGTGTCCTTATTAATATTCAGGGAGCAGCTGTGCCAGAAATCAAAAAAGCATTTGAGGCAACTCTTTTACGTGCAACACACACCTCGATATCAAGTAGGACCAACAATTAGCTGCTATTTTCTTTTCTCAGGCGCATGATATTTATTGTATAAAGCAGCTAAGTCTCTTCATTCAAGAAGGACGAGCAGTCGAGCATACAGAGATCTGACCTCAAACTATAATTTGAGATCAGCGCTATCGAAGCTGTTTGAGAGTTATCAAACAGCTTCGTCCTCGGAGTTTTCCTTCTACTTCAGGTCATCCTCAAGTAAAATATATAAGCTTCTTAGCATTTCCCCTATAAGTCCGCTTGTCCTATTTGAACCAACCGATTGGAACAAAATGCTTCTATTTATCCAGGTAATATAACACGTCGCTGAACCAACTTGAGCTCTCCGTGGATTGAACACGGACATTCCCGTGCCTTGTCCTCCCAACTGCATTGCATACTATGCAGCAAAAACACGCTATACCTACGCGGGATTTTCATCCCTCAATTCCTATTTGTTAAACGTAGTGTGGTAAAAGACTAAGAAATATATTCCCATTGGTTACTAAGATTACAGTACTGAAGTTGACCCATGTCTATCATTTCCATATTTCACGTCAGTTTGTGCAACCTCAGATGTGAAATAAGCTTTTTCAAATAAAAGAATGAATTAGTGCGCAAAATACATTACTAGGGTGACAGAAATTTTCAAAAGATAAGGAAAACTAATCAATCAGCTTATTGATGTAGGCAATCAACCTTTCGTTCATCAAGCAATCACGTGTTTCTTGATTCTGTATACAAATTGTTCACAACCCACAATTTTTTCATGACGATGAGCCCAAACTTTCAACATTCTTCCCTGTACAGCACGAACAAAATACGCCAATAACAAACAACATTGATTTATCTTTTGCTGCATATTCGTAAAAAGTAATTAGTTTAAAATGTTGTGGTCCTTGTAGCTATTTACCTTCTGCTAAATAGAAGAACGCAACAAAGAAGAAAAGAAAGAAAAACCGTTTTATTTTTAAAGAAAGATGACACATAAGATAAATGTCATCATATTGGCTTTTAAAAATTTCCCAATATAAGAAGTCCTTAGACAAACGTACCATACGAGGCGTACAAATAGACAAACTATACGTGGTCTACTTATAGACAAATCATTCGAGGTGTACTAATAGACAAATTATACGAGGCATCCTAATGGATCAACCATACGTAGCGTGCTAATAGATTAAAACTGTCAAAGATTAATTTAATTAAAAATATCATCTTTTGGATATTTTATATTCCAAGAGATGGCTGACAGCTTATAAAAAATTTAAATGCTATTAGCGAATTCTTCAGAATTTCTAAATTGTTAGTTAAATCGAGGTAAGAAAAGACAAAAAACGCTATACCGAAGCAGATTGAAACACCGTCGCAAATGACCATCAGGTATTGAGAAAAGGTTAGTCACAAGGTAATTTATAAAGAACATTGCGGAACACAGAGACGCACATCTAGAAACGCGTAAAGAAACTTTGACGCAAAATGAAATTCATGTCTTCTTCAACATACGGATAGAAAGATTATTTTTTCACGAGCGCTTTATTCCATTTGGCTGTTTATATTTTTCATGTTTTCTATTCACAGAAATGCCGTCTGGGATAGTGATAAATCTAGTTTTTAATCATTAAGCAAATTAAATAAATATATTTGTTTCTGAAATATGGTTCAGTGTTAGCTGGTCGCAGAGCTTCAGGTAAAATGTAATGTCTCTTGAAGTTTTGTTTTAACGCAAAAAATATAAACATAAATACATATATACAGATATGCAAATGTGTCCGAATATATCTATGAACATTTATATGTGTACACACACACAACGACATACATGTATGCGTGCGCACACACACACATACACCCATACACTTGTACACACATATTCATATACATACGTTTAGAAAATGAATTTAAGAGAAGTAAAAATAAAAAACAATCTTGCTCGTGCTACATCTAAAATGATAGTCCAGCTCAGCGCTATCGTAAGAAATAAACTGATGAAAAAGTAAGTAATAGGAAAAAAGACTTCAAAACACTTAGGAATGAACTGGTTCTTAATTTCCTAACAGAAAATTAAAGAAAACTCACGCAACAGTCGAGGAGCAACGACAACAAAAAACATCTCGGGTTTCACATCCTCTCGGTATTCTCTGTGGCATACGAGTGTGGGTACATGGGATAAAATGGAGATCCAGTGTAAGCCGGATGTAACTTCTGAGTAGCAAATATCTACAATGTTAGGCATAAACACGTAAACAAACATACACGCAAAATGAAAATTCATGGCTTGTTCAACACACGGACGAAATGATAATTTTTCCACGATTCAAATGCTCAAATTGCGCTTTATTTCATTTTTCTAATTGTATTTTTCATATTTTTTCTATTCACATAAATGCCCTTTGGGGTAGTGATAGATCTATTTTTGAATCATATTGCAAGTGTGGTAAATTTATTAACTGGATTATTTTCACACAAAAAATCGAAATAGAAACATATATATATTTACATATTTATGCAG
Source organism: Platorchestia sp. MABIK (assembly GCA_014220935.1). NCBI lineage: Eukaryota > Metazoa > Arthropoda > Malacostraca > Amphipoda > Talitridae > Platorchestia > Platorchestia sp. MABIK. Next base: position 77,590 of record JACJUY010002479.1, on the reverse strand, counting down.
ATATTTATGTACCTACACAACACACAGGTATATCCATGCATGTGAATGTGTAGATATATATGCACACACACATACTAATATATATACGTATTGAAAATATATATAAGAAAAAATTATGAACGTACAAAAACAATCTTCCTCCTACTACATTGAAAATGATTGTAGAGCTCTCTGTAATCATAAAAAATTATTTGGAAGAAAAAAACGTACAAAGAATTGGTTCTTAATTTTCTGATAGAATTTTAGGAGGAATCAAGTTACATTCAGAGCAACAAAAATGTATGTGTATAATAAAACGGGTTTCACATCCTATTGGTATTGTCTTCAGCATTATACGGGCATATATAGGTATATGGGATAAAATGGGATATTGTTGTGGTCGGCTATCACTTCTGAGTAGCAAATATTTAGAAAATCTTGGCATGTAGACGTAGATTAAATAATGGTCCAGAGTAATAATTGTAATTACTGAAATTTAGAGTTATTTCTGATTTGAAACTTCAGGGCTACTGTGCGCTGAACGCACAGAAAAGAACGCTCAGTTATGTAAGTGGGAAATTAACAACGAAGTGCTGCAGGCCCTATGACAGAGATGCGAAGTGACATGACACATTTACTCTAAATTCTTTTACAGTTTTAGAATTTTTGATATGCTGGGGAATCCTGTTCCGCGAATGAGCTCCAGAAACAGAGAGCTTTTTGTCCCGCGTCAGATGAACGGTAACTGACAAACACATCATTCCTCCGATTTAGTTTATTGTTCGGGATATTGGATGAATTTTTTTTTACCAAATCTGCATTACTCTGAGGAGATACAGAGATGAGAACACTCGTCGAGCTTTTTGGATCATGAATCTCTCTGGTATTGGGGTCCAGCCGAGTTTTCTTATAAGAGCGGTAGCATGATCGCGTTTGTTGAGATTACCTTTGCATATCACTTTGGCTGCGAAGTTAGTACATTTTTGCAAGTCTTTTTGAAGATATTGAGGTAAATCTCCCCGCACTAGACTGCAGTAGTCCAAACGCGATAAAACTAAAAACTGAATTACCAATAACCTGGATTTTTCGTCGTATTCTTAATGCTTAAAAGACGAGCAAAAAATATTCCAGAACAAGGAAAGTCGAGGCATCTGTAGAACTCACTGAGAATCATCCAGAAACCTTTCCATGTCATGAATGTTTCACTAAGGAAAGACACAAACTCAGCCTCGTGGAGCACACATTAGAAGCAGAGGCAATGTCCCTTCAACCCTCTCCACCGACGTGCCATCCACGCGATGCTACTATAGGGAGACGCCTCTTCGATGCCACACTTCTCTTCCGAGGAGTTTATTCTTCTGTCTCCACAGTCAAGTTAAATTAAGGTTGCATTTCATTTCAAAAATATTTTGGGGTAGAATACATTTCATAGATTACCTCATCCGAATTTTGAGATTTGCATCCGTTAATTAATGCATAGTTTATTCTCACTAGATTGCAAGGTAGCTGGCGTACATATTTTGACACCTCGCAAGTAGCGTGAGGGTGTGTGAGCCCCCTAGCTTCACGGATACGAAAACTGCGGTTCCCATAGGATGGCAAATGAAACGTCTACTTTTGGGACTTCAAATTTAGTGATTTTTTTTAATTTTTTGGTAAAGTTAAGCTGTATCAATGAAATCGAGCACGAATGCTTCAGTCTAAGGCGCCCTTTGAGATTCTTTATTTTTCTCGAGGATGAAAAGCGCAATCTCATTTGAAAACTAAAGTTTAAGTTTTTCCCCTATTATGAAACTAGCTTTCCAAACTTCCCGTAACGACTACCAAGGAATGACTCACTCAATTCTTTTTACCATCTATCACTACATTGTCTCGTCATCCTATTTCTCTCATCAAGTCTGGTATGTGAATAATTACAGAGGTTTCTTTTCAATGGCGAAAGCTTTCACTCACATGTTTTTGTTTATACATCTGTACTCAGAGAATAAACACTATGATGAAACTGGAGAGGTAGGATAATGAGGTATTAACGATCTGAAGACATTTATTGAAGAAACTGACGTGGACGGATAATTTCCCCATTAATGTTGACGCCTCCCATGCATACCAAATGAGTGCATGAATATTCACCACAGACGGACTTGGAGTTACGTAATCAATACTCGTACCCAAGGCAGTTGGTGGCAGGGATAAATATCTCACTGAAATGATGTCATAGGAGAACGTCATGCTACTCATTATAAAAAATAATGAATTTAAAAAGTATCATAAAGCCTAGCCTGAAATCACAGTAGTGTACTTAGCAGAAGTAATGTACACGAAATTCACCTGTTAACGAGCATTTTTAAATGACGCTGTTCAAACTCTTTCACATCTTAAAACACTATGAATGATAGAACGCGACGCAGCTATTTTTAACAGAATACTTTCATATGAATGGTTCTCATTTACAACACTAAGTTCATAACTTATCACAAATATGCTTTTTATATCACCCATGTATTACAAAAATCTTCGCACAATAACAAATAGGTACAGTTCTTGAAGTAGACGAGAAAAACGAATTTATTTTCGCCAGATCATACCTTAATTCATTCCACTGCAATAGCAAAACAGCCACAACTCGGTCAGGACAGTGACTTATTTATAGGCAGTCCATCAAACGAAAGACCACAGCGAACGTTTCTTCAACACCGTCTCCATGCGGCCATTGAATTGCAATTCTTCTGTGAGGAATGTCGCATTTCGGCCACGAGCAATGGTCCATTTTTTATGTTACGGCCCGCAATGAAATCCTAGCGAAAGCAGCGGCTCCTGAATTGAAATGGACGAATTTAGAGGTATTTAAAAAAATACGCATCGCCAACCTTTGAAAAGGTATGGTTGATCATAAATTTGACTGTTTTCATTTGAGTTTTCGAATGAAATTCTGTGCTATGAGGAGATTGACACGAGGTCATTAATTAGAGTAATTGAAATTAAAAAATAATTGGCCTAAGTTCGTTCTTATGAAGATGGAATAGCTTCAAAAGAATAGATTTTTAAAACTGGTAAAAACAAATGCAAAAAACGGATTGGTGCGTGATGTATCGACGAAGCTGATCACCAATGCCTAAGCGTCTTCATGACGGCCTACAATTACCAAAGGAAAAGGCGTCGATTTGACTTATCAAAGTGCGGGCAGGACTGAGATGAAGTGTTTCTCCCATTATTAGTTGTCGCGGGCATGTGCGCAAATTTCCACTGTAAGACTCACGCAGCGCAGTTCGGCTCTGCTACAATATTGGCGCTAACGACAGCTACTGTCGTCAAGTGGACATTTCTGCTGAGCATCACCAGCGCTGCTAGCCCCGTGAGTCGTCCGCAGTGTGCCGTGATCCCGGGTGCGATTTTTAATTCGGCAGGGAGGCAGCTCTCGTCACTCTGCCAGGCAGATGCGTGTGAGGATCACGTGTACTATGTCCAAGACATCGGTCGAAAAATTAGGTAAAAATGTTTACAATAATTTGAGAGATTAGAGTAAGGTTTTTACTATAAGATTGTATACACATTCTGCAATCCGTCTCACGATGCTGAATTGAGTTTGATGTCTATTACACACACGAGACATTACCCGCTTCATCTAAAACCAGTTTATTTATAATATTAAATTAGTCCCATATTATTTCCTCAATAACAAATATTAAGACTTGTAGATTAATGTGAGTAAACTTGTGCATTACGAGAGAGTAAAATTTTACTTCAATTTTCACTTGAATTTTAAAATATAAGTTGACTTTTCTGCTTTTTTTAAAGCTGACACAAAATGGATTTTTACTGAAAACTCCCTAAAGTAAATCATAATCATTTCAATTGTCATCCATGAGACAGAAGCATAGAGTTCATGAATTTCAAAAGACCCTACCAAGGAAGCAAAATCTCAAAATACTAATTCAAGATGAAGAAACCTCTGAACTTACAAAGACCTTGGTTATTGTAAGATTGTGCGCTAACTATACCATTTACAAGTTGATTTGCACCAAATGAATTTTGATTTTATCCTCGCGAAATTAGAATTGCTTCAAGTGAATTTTAATTTGCTCCTCGTGAAAATAGAATTGCTCTAAGTGAAATTTGATTTGATCCTAGTGAAAACAGAATTGCTGCAAGTGAATTTTAATTTGCTCTTCGTGAAAATAGAATTGATCCAAGTGAATTTTGATTTGATCCTCGTGAAAATAGAATTGCTCCAAGGAAAGTTGGATTTGTTCTTTTTCAATTTGCAATTGATCCAAATGATTTTTAGATTGCTATAGTTTTAATATCAAAATTGAAGAGATTTTTTCAGCTTGCTAATTTTAAATATTTAAAACGCTACTTATTGTTATTTCTAAAAACATTTTCACTTTGCTTGAATCGCAATGCTAATAGAAATTTAAAAGCGAAGAAAATGCTAATAAAACTAGTCATATATACTCATAATGAGAATAAGCAAAATCGAAAATGTTTCGAAAACGTTTCTTCGCTTTTAAATTTCTATTATTGTTATACATTGTAGAATTAAAAAGGCGATTTTTGAGAAATCTAAGACGTACAATGAAAAGAAGAACCAATATGAAAGGGAACATTCTTTTCATTGTAAACATTTCGGAATCTATGATTCCATCATCAGTGCTGTAAAACAAGAAACGAAAAACGATAATGAACAAATTGCGGAAAACTATAAATAAGAAATTAATATCACTATACCTTCATCGAAAAATAGTTTTGCCTAACCATTCAAAATAAAAACACAATTTCTCCTAAACATTCAGAGCCAAAAGTACACATACACCTAAATTCTAGCAATCAAACCAAACCACAATAACATCTAGACAAAGTAACAGAACTGCACACATACACACACACATTCAAACACACTCATATTTACACAGTTGGGGTAATATTTAATTTCATTGCACTTTGATCGTTGTTTAGCTGAGGTCTATGGGTAAAAATGAACAATGATTCCAAAATTCTAAGGTCAAATTGCTCTACAGTTCCACAAAGTGTGGAGAAATTGGAATTTTTGAAAGGGTGGTTTGAACTATGGCAATGATTTCTGATGGCTGACTGGGAGCAAGTTGAGTATAGACGGCCGGTTTTATGGGAGATACCAGAGTGTTGGCTGTGACGAATAGATTGCAGGAGTGTGGTACTTCCAACATAGGACTGCAGGCAGCAATCACATTTACACAAGTAGACACAAACATTTCTCAGGCACTCTTCCAAAAGCTCTTTCCTATTGAAAAATGAACCTATTTAAAAACCATTTCTATAAAATGTTATAAATTTTTTTATATATTTTTGTTGTAAAAATACCATATTTATATTAATTAATGGTAATTAATAATTAGCTACTTTTAATGATTTTTGTAGCAAGATTAATTAATTAGTTCTTTAATTAATCGATCATTAAAAGGCATATAAGCAAAGGGCTTTCAATAATGTGCAGAGTATTGGGATCACATTTTCAACCGGTAACCTACTGACGATCATCCAGTAGCTGTATTAACCAAGGTTTATTTCCTACCGATAAACCCTCAGGGGGATACAGCTATGGTATCTATGGGAATTAGCACTCCTAGGGGGACAATGTGAGGGCTCGAGCTAAAGGTTAGGTAGGCTTTCTTTTTGTTAAAATAGAATAGGTTTTTGTTTTGTTACGGACCACCTTTTTCGGTTCACTGCTGTCCTGTTTTTCAGCACCTACTACTTTCTTCTTCAACTTTGATCTAGTTTCACGAACTTCTTTCTCGTCTTACTGTTTCTATGCCCTTTCTGAATGGATTCCGAGTTCCCTTTACTCCATACTAAATAGTGCCTTCGCCCTTTCTCTCTTTGGATCGTATTTGTTGCTGCCTCCTTACCCGGTTTTAGTTTTACCCTCCCTACTCGGGAGGCTAAAACCAACGACTAATCTACTATAATCCTACAGACGATTATCCGGTAGATGACACCGTATCGAATAAACCATTATTATTATCATCATTAGTCCCTAGCGGGATTGGAAAATATATTGATAGAAAGCGTTTTAGAATTCAAAAGAATAATAAATAGATAATTTATTAATAACTCGTGTACAAATGCATTTTGATGAAAAAGTACAGTAATATGATCAAAATAATAATACTGCTGAAAAGTCATAACAAAGCAAGGCAAACAGAAAAGTAAGCATGCATTACAACGTTTGTACAAGTTTTGACAATTATTGTCGCATTAACATATTTCTATAAGGTCTTCTTGACGCGTTGCAGCAGCGTAGTACTCCTCCACCCTGTTGGTAAAGTTGAGCAACATGCCGGGGTTGACAAGTCCAAGGGCTTCAACTGCGACGTTCTCCGTCTCTCGCATCCTTTGCTCAGTAACTGGTAATGCTCTGCCAGGTGCTATCTCAAGAATTGCATGCATCCTTCCTCGCAAGTGCCTCTTTACGTGACTCTTAACTAGGCTCCAAACTAACTCTATGGATTTAGCAAATAGGAATAGGGAGCTAAACGAAGTATCTGAATACTTGAATATTCTGTCTCTAGCCCTTCAAGATTAGAATGAGCCGGTGCATTGTCAATCATGAAAGTAGGATGGTCAATCCCGTTCTGACGACATGCATCTATGAGCTCCCGGAACCACTGCAGACAATCCTGTCGTTTGAAAGAGCCGCGGCGAGTCGAGGTTAGAAGCAATTGGGTACTCGTCATTGCTCCAATGATGTGCAGATTAGCGCCTTTGCTGGACGGAAGAATCACTGACGCTCTCGTACCAACTTTTGATCTTCCTTGGTTTCTTTCACAGTAAAGGTTGAAATTTGTCTCGTCAACCCATATTGGAGTCCTCCCTTCTGATCTCGCATTGAAAAATTGCTCCATGTATCTAGCGCGTTTTCCTTTGTTCTCTCCATTATTCATTCTATCAAAGCTTGGCCTCACTAATTTGACGGAAAACATTTCACCATCAAGCCAATTTTTGATCGTATTAACACACACGTCAATGTCATGATCTTGTTGTACTTTTCTGCGAAGTTGTGAGAGAGTAATCCAAACATTTTCTTCTATGGCTGTTGTAAGTGTCCTCAATATTTCGGGACATTTCTTCTTATTATTTCCTCCTTTCTTCGTTGGTAAGACTTGCTTATTTTTCAGCCACCTGTAAGCAGTCTTAGCATTTACTCCAAGTGCGTTTGCAACTTTCTTCCAGTCCTCTTCATTATTGAAGGCTTCTATTATTCTCTGTCTGTCTCGCGCACTTGTTTTATTATACTTCATCTTGAAGGTTTTGGTTTCTGAAAGTTGAAATTTGGAGTTGAGGTGGACACTTATTGCTGATGACGGTAGCTTGTCTACAAAAGGTGCAACGTGATGTGCAGCAATGTGCAACATGGAGATCTCTCTGAGTCTCAGATATGACTCCTTTGTGGAATGGTTTGATAAGGAGTAATGGTTCATACAGCAAAAATCATATTCTGTATATTTTTGTAAATTACACTCTGTAAAAACTCG
>JACJUY010002479.1:35577-69891 GCA_014220935.1 Platorchestia sp. MABIK | reverse complement strand
GGATGTGGATGACAAACACACATATTAATTCCATCAGTTCCCCCGAATAAAATATTTTTGTACTTGTGAACTGGTGAAACTCGTATCACAGATACGGTCATTGAGCATCCTTAATTATAAGCGTCACAGAGAGACGAAAGAAGCGGACACGAATGGAGTTTCTTAGCGTTCTCTGTCAAGCACGGTAGAGGAAAGCTGTCAAGTCTTCTTGTTCTTTCCTGAAGCGTTTTCATTTTGTTTAGTTTGAAAATTTGCACTCATTCAAAATGAACTTATATATATGAATGTTTCTAACCGCAAAACCTTTAATTTTTAAAATTCTCAGTCTCCAAAACAAAAAATAAGTAATAAATATACATCCCATGTTTCTTACGAACCGGGCAACAAACAAATATATAAACATTTTAATAAACAAATACATACATATATATATAAATAAACACACAATGGGTATTATTAGGTTAAATAGCATAATTGAACTCCACATACAATATGCCTCTTAAAATTACTTTGAATGCAAATCCCCTAATAATATTGTAATGATTCTGTACTTACTGCGCGAACAGTGAGTAAGGTAAAGTGTTGGAGTCAAAAATGAAGAAAATAGAAGCAGCTCCCAAACTGCTATGAAACACCTGATGAAGACTGTTTTTCAAGCTTTTGAATTGGCCTATACAGGAGAACAAAAATGTTAGCCATGATCCAACTTCGAGATAACCCGTTTCGAATGAGAGACTACAATCTAAACATTCCTAAAATGTTTAAATGGACGCTCATTTCTATTTAAGTGATCAAGAAATTGGTCACGGTAAATTTGCGCCTTTTTGAATGATCAAAGAAAGTAAAACATTAACTAACGCAAAAAAATAGGACGGCAAATAAGAAGGAACATCTGCACTTATGTAGATGACACTCCGTTATACAACAATATTGTACATACGAGTACACTCAAGCATTCTGCCAACTCTATGCTAATCTCGCCCATAGGTCATGCCTCACATAAAAATATATGCAGAAGTTTATTGCGCAGATAAATCAGCGAAGAAATCTCTACTTCATGTCAAAGTGTTCGAGATAATTTTTTTCACACAGTTTAACTAAATTAAAATTGGTAAAATATTCATATAGAGCATTAGACATTTTGTGTGTGATGCAGTGTGTAAGAGCGATTTGCAAATCGTCAGCCAATCATAAGTGCCTCTGATTTGACGTGACTAATTTATTAATTAATTTTGCGTTTCTTTTGGGTGCTCTTTGCCTTCTTTTAGGCTCTTTCGGCGAAGATCATCGTTAAATTTACGATAACACTCTCTAGCTGTGCTAACTTACATTCGTCAAATCGAACTCTCTTGAAATATATCAATCAAGATGGATGGGCAAACACTTTCCGTCATTGTAATCTTCGTCTTTTCTTTTCAAAATCTGATTATAAAGGAATAACAATGAATGACTCTGTAATTTGTACCATTATTTTCCAATTGTCCAATTTTCAGTCTAAAAGTTAGAGTATTGTCGAGCGAGAGGTGTAGGGCAATTGTTACGAGCTTCAGAGGAGAAAATTGTCGACAGGCCTCGAGTTATGCACAAGTTTTTATTTGAGCCTGGATTCATACGGAAAAATTTGATCCCATTTGTGCATACCTGGAATCAAGCATCATATATTTAAATAAATGAGTCATACAAACCAATTGAATTCCAAATAAGATTATTGACAATACAAGGATCGACAGTTTCTTGTATCTAAAAAAATGTTCATCAGTCCGAAGTTAGCCATGATATTTGAGTTTACCACAAAGCATTTAGCCCTGGGGCCTGATTTATACATATTTCACGTAATAGTAGCGGTATACACACAATAAAAGTTCGTTTTTCGGTTAGCTTCCTTACGTGCTGCTTTTTTATGGACAAAATTTTAAGTTTGAGCTTTTACCAATAAAATTTAGACCCAAAGTATTTGGCAGCCCCTACGATGCTAAGTGCTCAAATTTTATTCGGAAAGAGCTCAAAATTGAGTTTTTAGTTGGAAAGAAGAGCACGTAGGTAGGCCGGATGAATCACTAGGAAAACGTAAAAAAAGTTTATCTGTTGACTTGATTGTCGACCAGCCTGCTTTACGTGCTGATTTTTCTGATCAAACCCCAAAGTTTGAGCATCATAGCGGTACAGTTGGCAAGAGAGTGTTCTGTTGTCACTGAACAAAGCATCGTAATTTTTGTAGGCAAAAGTTTCAAAGCTAACTCTTTTTGTCATAAATTCTAGCTGTGAGTCGATGGCATCGTGTAGAGTGGCTGAATCTTCTTTTTATTCGAAAAATAATCGCATCGCGGGACTTTGACCGGACAAAACACGTTTAACTAGGCGGCAGCTGAAAATTCGGAACTTACTGCACCGATACGACCAAGGAAATTATTTACAAATTAAGCCTCTGCAGAAGTTTTTGATTGGATTATAATTTTATTTTTGTACATTGTTCGACTACATTTTGATTCGTAGATACAAAGCTAAGTTTTACACATAGGCAAAATGTGTTCATCAGACTTTACAATCTTGACATCACTTCACTAAGGATTGCATTAAAATTGGCTTGTATTCTGCTGTAATACCAATTTATTATGTTTCTAACATTTGAGTTCCTTATGCAACTTATAATTAAGTTTTTGAATGTTGTCATCCTAAATACGATTCAGCATGTCCAAAGTCAGTTCAATCTTAAGTGAATCTGAAGAAATTAACAAACTTTATTCCCCCAATATCGTTCCAATGAACTCGGAATAAATAATTTCGATAAATTTTCTTCGATAACCTAACTGAAAAGCTTTTTGAAATGCTAAGGAATTTAAAAAAATATTTGGTATCCCATGACTATTTCCGAGAGCAAACTGTGCATTAGACTTGACACACATTGCATTCAAGGTTTCTGAATTGTTCCAGAAACCTACAAATCTAATTGGAAACCTGTTTCGCATTGTTTCACATGTTTGAATTGAAAAAGACTGCATGTCCCGTCAAATGATTTACCTTGAAATTCTATTAAGATCCTCGTTGCTCTGCCCCAAATATCGTAAGAAATCGTAATAAAAAACAAATGGGTGTCGGTATTAATTTTTTTTCACGAATTCGTATTCCTTTTGAGGAATTTAAAAACGAGGAAAATTCCAAGGAACTTAATCACATTTACTAGGAAAACGTTTCGGAGTCCAGCTCCATCATCAGTTCGTAAAAGTACAAATCATTCTGTCAGCAATAAAGGAGAAAACAAAATGTTGGATACAGTCGTTAATGGAAATCACGAAAACCAAAATATAATTGAAAAATATTCCAGAAAAATAGAATCGTTATGATTGCTATCTAGTTACAATTTGCAATGGGTGGGAGCTGTCAGTATTTTTGAGGGCCGGTTTTCGTTTAAAAATATGTAGTGACTCTAAAATTCTTAGGTCGCATGCAGTTGAAGCTGAATCTACGATTTTGAAGTCTGCAGAGGATTTCGGTGCGTTGCATTTTTCTGCGTGATTACGTACTGCGGAGTGTGAGGGGTGTGCTAATTGGTTCCCAGTGCTGAAGCTTCGACCTCGATGTTCAGCCACTCTTATATAAAAATTGCGTGACGTCATGCCGACGTACGATGATGCGCACTGCACACAACTGTAGGAATAAATCAGAGAGGCTCGCATCTCCATCGAAAGCGAGTCTTTGTACCGGAAAAAAGAAGCAACTTTAAAATTATTAACAAGAGCTACGCGTAACTGAAAGTTTGGAAAGTATTTTTCACACAATAATTTTAACTCGGATGACAATTTTTCAGAAGGCGCTTCAAAATACGGGAAAGAGCAATATAGAAGTTCTTTATTGTTTTCTTGAACGGTCTGCGTTGCGTATTGTTTCGAGAGAAAGTTTTTAATTTGCGAATTGATCACACCTAAGGGAAAACCGTTAGTTTTAAAATATGGGCGCAAAAATTCAAATTCACTATGAACATTTTTGAAGGTTGAACAATTTTGTAACCTCTATTGATTAGAGTTTGAACACAATTAATTTTGAAGCTTTGTTGAACAAAAACTGAAGAAACTTGAGCATAATCTTGTGAAAGTTGGTTTACGGTGCACTGAGGTCTGAAATGATCTCCGACTCTCGTCACGAGACAGTCAAGAGAGGCAAGGGAGTTGTTCTTTTCAACTTCTACGGTAAACTTAATTGATTGATGCTTATGATTAATGTAGTTCAGGAACTGCTCAAGATGAGATAGATGGTTGAATAGAACAAAAGTATCATCTACATTTCGATATTAGAACACAGGTTTAAAATCAGAGCGACATTCATTCAACCCCTTTGTTTCGTGGAAACACATAAAAATGTTGGCTTACAGTTGTGTGCAGTGCACATCATCGTACGTCGGCATGACGTCACGCAATTTTTATCTCAGAGTGGCTGAACATCGGGGTCGAAGCTTCCGCACTGGGAACCAAATAGCACACCCCTCACACTCCGCAGTACGTAATCACGCAGAAAATTGCAACATACCGATATCCTCTGCAGACTTCAAAATCGTAGATTCAGCTTCAACTGCATGCGACCTTAGAATTTTAGAGTCACTGCATATTTTTAAACTAAAACCAACCCTCAACAATACTGCATGACAGCTCCTACCCATTGCAAATTGTAACTAGATAGCAATCTTTACGGTTTAATTTTTCTGGAATATTTTTTAATTTTATTTTTGTTTTCATGATTTCCATTAATGACTGTATCCGACATTTTGTTTTCTCTTTTACCCAATTGAAAATAAGCGCAGTTGCGCGGGAGATTTTTAGCAGTTTTTCGCAGTGATCGCAGTTTTAAGACGAATTTCAGCAGTTCCCCGCAGACAAAATGGAGGGGAGTCAATCCGAATGGCGTTTTTTGGCAGACCTTAGCAGTAATTGTCTACAGTCGAATTCAAGCAGACATATCTCCATCGGCATTCGTCGTTCGCAGCAGTGAATGACTCGATCGAAAACAGGCAGTAACAAACTGCGCTATTTATAGTTTTAAGCAATATTTAAGTCGAACATGTTAAGCAGAATTTGCAGGAATTATTGAGTGTTCTCAAGCGCACCTGCAAATGAAAACTTGAGCACTTCAACACATGAAGAGAAGAAAAGAAAGAAAATCAGAAATGGAAAATCGTTGGTTTGCAATGGTTTGTCCAGTTTTTGGAGGCACGATATTTTTACCATGTGGATTTATTTCGAGATTTCAATTCAATACTTGAGTTTCCCATGGTTCCGCCACATATATAGAAGATGGAAAACCCATTCAGCACCGATTTCTGCTAAAATTCCCATCGGTATTTTTCCAAATTGATTTGGCTATTGATCGTACAAAACTATGTTTTTCGTTGTTATTTTTAATAGTGGAATACAAATATCGGCTAATTAAGTTCTTTAAATTTTGCTTGCCACCTGTGTTTTATAAAATATTTTCGTTTTATTATTTTTGTTATTATTAGTCAATGTAGACTAATTCCAATATATTGGCATTGCTATACATTCAGTCACTTAACCTGTTCTAGACATAGATGACAAAAGTCAACTTTATCGTAACGATAGCATCAAGTAGACCTATTCTTATCATAAATCCCAATTGACATTCATCATTTTCTTGAGTAAGTCACTTCCGTGCATTTTTTGAAGTCCTTATACGTTACATAGATGAACGTGACGTGTGTAGTGGTTAAGTCTGATTGCATAATCCGACATTAACATCAATCAACAACATAAATTGCAAAGTATACAGTTTTATTCAACGAAAATAATTCAATTGTGTAAAAACAGTCATTTAAAATTGTCAAAATCAACAATGTATATTTCTTATACGAATAATTTTAACGATTAATCGGTTAATTTCTCTTGCAGTCCTAAAGTCGGACATTTTGTGTGCGATACGTTAAAGTCATGACTCGAATGATTGCCGGATTTGGCGCCAGTTTGAATTTAGTGACCGTTTGTTGTGGTGTAGTTTCTGTGCTCTTCCTGGTGAGGACATTCATTGCTTATCTATGAACACCAATAGTGAAGTTTGTCATTTAAAGTAACTGAAGAAAATGTGTTACCCAATTTTTTTGCTTGATTAGGGTTGCAACAACTGTACTGTCGATAAAAAACATTCCCTGTGCTTCAAATTTAACCGAATTACTCGTAGATGAAACGGCTTTCATACTCCATCACGTATCGAGTAAGCATCTTTTGTGGGACAATCCGTTGTAATTCAGTTGTTCTTTATGAATTGTTTCATGTAAAGCTATATTCAGTATGCGTCATAGTCGAGTTACCATGCAGTGAAAGGTACGAATAATAAGCATGACAGATCGTTTTCTGAACGATCGATAACAACAGCGACCACACGATCGGTAAAATAGAAAGCATGGGAAGCACTGAAGAATTCATTTTTTCAATTATTGATGTTATGAATGCAGTTATAAATATCGTTTATCACGATGGAAAACATTTATAAAAACGGTAATTTTTCAACTCGACTAAAATTTTTTCATGGGTGACAAAAACATCCGTAGTATTTGCTTGAAAGGCTTCTCATTTGAAGTATGTTTTATCGAACGTTGAACAATTTTACATAATGTTTCAATAACTACAAATATGATAGCTTTCTGAGTAATGCAGTGTGATCTCAACGCACATATGTGAGTTCTGACTGTTTTAATATTTAAGAAGACTTAAATATCATTTCTTTTTTCTCATTTCATCAATTGTTTCAAAATTTCTTTTATTCCTACAAGTTTTTTGACATGATAGCTATATGTACTGTACATATGCATTCTTAATTATTGACGATAAATGGTATTAATGCTTTTCATCCATTATTCTCTATTTCTGAAAGTACTTCTGTTTTCTTTTTTAGTACTCAGACCAGTTGATTAAGAGTTAATTAATTAAAATTGCACTTGTGTGCAAATACGAGTACTACAAAAATTAAATGAATTATTATGCCTTGCATAAAAGTGTGAAGGAAAGATGTGCATCCAAGCTAGCAGAAACATTTGGCGGCCGAAATTTAAGAAGTCGAAGTTGCCTCAATTCACTCTCTGAGTCACTCAAGCAGGCGGCAGACTTAAAAGACCCAGCTCAAAAGGAAATATTGGTGCATCAGCTGTCACTGATAGGAGGGAATATGCTCTCCAGTACAGTCGCCAGTATAGTGCGCCATCTTCTGACAAAACTGTGTCATTGAACTACAGTCATATAACGGCTTCTCAAAACAGCAATCCTTTTGCAGATTGCTTCTCTACAAGTTTGTTATTGGTGAGTACATTGTCTAATTGGTTTCACACGTGTGAATCTGTCAAGGAAGGGAAGCTCACCTGTATCTTTCAGATCTTTAATACTTTTGATATAGAATACAGAGCCAATGTAAAGTTTTATTTTCAAACAGGTGTGCTTTCATAATTCTTTCATGTTTCAGCTCATCAACTCAACTGGCTCCTCAAATTGTTTGTTTCTGTGCTCTGATGTAAATACCGAAATGAATTGTACATCGATGCATGTAAAGTTACCTTCATTCATTGTTGCAGGTTTATGATGAAATGTTTACGTATATTATTAACGTGTGATACTAATTTCCATAAGCACTTTAAAATGTCGGTATATCCACTGAATAACCAATGATCTGAATCTCATATCTGGTAATTTAAAAAAATTATTGACCATATACAGACCCTCTTTCTTATTTTGTAGATGCTGTACAGCAGAGCGTGCACGGTAAATCTGTAACAGTCACTGACATCAACCACTTCATAGCGTTGAGCCTTGTCACTGCAAGAGACCGAGGTAAGGGTCGCTTAGAGTTAGATTAGTATCTAAATTATTGTGTTTCATGTACTTGCAACTATTTCGAAATTCAGGATATTTTTAATGTCCCATTATATCGTTAACGTGATCTTATAGAGAAAAATGAGCACGATTTCTAGATTCAGTGCAAAAAATGGCCTAAAAGCAGGCATTATCTGTAAGACCTTGAACACAGCGCGTGCCAGTGTTTTCTGCGTTTGAATTGTTTTGAATTCATTTTCATGCGCAAATTTAATGCAAATAGGCCTCGAAATTATTTTAAAATTCCTACACTCTTATATTGGCCCAGCAAACATCGCATACTGATTACTGATTCATTTTTTTCGATCAGGCAACTACGACAGGGCGATGAAAAAATGTTGAACTACAATGTCTACAACGGACACAGAAGGTGCTACTTACTCAGCTGGCTGTTCCACAAAAAATGATGTAAATCGTCTGATACGTGAGTTCGATTTAAAATTTTACTTTATATACATATATACACGCATACACATATATGCACATGTACACATACACTCAAATATATATATTTATATGTATATGTGAATATGTATTATATATTTAGGTTTAGCTTTATCAAACATCATCTGGGGAACTAATCGTGAAGAAAATGCATCATTAGAGTTAAAATTATAACTTTAAATTTCAGTTTTTTCCTTGTCCGTATTACAGCGTTGTGATTTTTCTTCTAACAGGACGGCTGACCTGGCACACGGGCTGAATGATCTTGTAAATAAAATTAAAGAAACTAAAAAGTGAGTCTTGTAGATAGAAAGGCTGAAATACGAAAACAATGAGCTGTTGAAACAACTAGAAACCAGATCTTAGGATGAACTAACTTCCATCAAAACCACGGATAATGAGCAGGCCTAATATTTGCCGTCTCCTGCTGAAACCGAAGAAGACTTGCTTGCTCTACAGTAGCTGTTCATCCTGCCATAGTAAGTCCATTCTTATACACAGCGCTGTGCGTACATGGCTTATGCATGCTGACAATCGAAAATTTTTCATTTTTAAAGTGCGACAGTAATTCAACTACGTATTAAAAAAATATAAATTCTCTCAAATAAACTTTAATCATGTTTTTATTACCATTATTATTATTAGTACGTAGCTACGGAATTTTAGAAACATCACCTTTTCAAAATTAAACTTGATCTTTTTTAAAATATACTTGACATTTTTAAAATTAAACTTGATCTGTTTTACATTAAACTTGAATTCTTTTAAGTTGAAGTTGACTTTTTTGAAATTAAACTTGAATTTTTAAATTGAAGTTGACCGTTCTTAAATTAAACTTGAGCCGTTTAAAAATAAAGTTCATTTTCTTTTAAATTAAACTTGAGCTTTTTTAAAGTGACATTGACCTTTTTAAATTGAACTTGAGCTTTTTTAAATTAAACTTGAAATTTTTTTAATTACAGTTAAAAAGGTGTAATAAGTCTTTTTTTTACATTTACTCATTTCAAATTTTATTTTCGGAACTTAACAGATTAACGAGTTGCAGAAGTTGAGGCATGAATCTTTGACGCAAACAACCACCGCATTCGCGAAGTGTCTGATGAGCAAGAAATTAACTCTGAAATATTCCACGACGAGGAGCTTCTCAGCAAACAAAATTGGCCTTCAGGGAAACTCGCGCTTTCAACTGTATTGAACGTAAGTGTAATGCAAAGATTGCCTTTCTGTCACAGTTCATGGATAGCCTTTATTTGATTTAACTAATTGAATCAAATGTTTGAAGGACACTGTAAAAACATAAATACAGACACATGTAGCTAAACAAATGTTATTATATACGAATATGTGTCTGCGTGGGAGGAGAGGTGTTCAAATGCTGTATGTATACTTTATGCTTGCATAATTAAAAACCGAGAGTTTACTGTTGTTTCTTCTGCATTATCGGTTCTCGCGTGGAAATCAAATATTACCTTATCACCAATATACAGGAAAGGTTGAACTTGTTTGTTCATAAAAAATAAATGCGTACAAGTGTGCATGTGCGCATGTGTGTTTGAGCCAACATTATTCGTATATTGTATAAGTAAGTAATACACATGGGAAGTTTGCTATATATGCTAATAACCATTTTGCGTTTTTCCACAGATGCTCTGCCTGATTTGCCTCAATACGCTACCGCTACCAGGAAAGAAATACGAGTACATGTAGCATTTGGAAGTGAGCCTAAAGAATATCTGCAGATTAAAGGTGCAGTAATTATGTTCAGTATACTCTTACAACATTGACGTTCTTTTATTCACCTTGTGAGCAAGGAATTAGCACAAAAATAGCTCATAATTTTCCTGATTTGTTCTCTGTTGATGCAGAACCATTTTAAAATTTCAGGTTTATTCAATGCTCCACACAATCGATTTTATCTGCCAAGAACTGNAGGCAGATCTAAGCAGACGTTCTCGCGAGTGCCGCCGACAGCCTCGGCAGAGATAGTCTGCCCTAAAACGGACGTAGCGACCGCTGCACTGCGCTGCGGCGCCACTAACCTCTGCCAAAGACGTCAAGAAACTGCCAAAAACACTGCGCTGATTTTCAACTGGGTATAGCAGACAAAATGATTGGTACTTTTACGAACTGATGATGGAGCTGGACTCCGAAACGTTTTCCTAGTAAAAATGATAAGGTTCCTTGGAATTTTCCTCGTTTTTAAATTCCTCATCAAGTTGCGATTAAAGCAAACAACTGACCCGTTCAGATATATTTGTATTCCTTTTATTTTGATATTAGCGAAAACATTCATTCCTGAAATGCATTCAATTTTCGATCACGAATTCTCTTGATGTTTGGTACAAATCGGTAGAAAATTGGCGCAATTTCACTGCTGGCCCAAATTATTTTCTTCAGTAATCGCTAGAGGTTCTACACTTGCTGCATCGATTTGCATCGACCGTCTTCACAGTTTGTCAGTAGTGCCATGAAAACTGCTGTCCGTCGGTGGTGATCGGTTGTTAATCGATCAAGAAAATTAAGCAATTTAAACAATTTGTTTATCACGGGTGGTTCAGAGGTAGTTTTTTTCGTAAGTCTAGTTCAATGGTCAAATTTGAGTATAGCTACCTGTGGGCCCCAATAAGTTGAAGGACTTCTAGAGCATCCTACCATCAACACATTTCTAGGGTGTACAATAATGTTAAACCTAATTCACTTAACCTAGTTACACATTAGGCTGATCAATGAGATAGTTTACTCGATATTGAATGCTTCATTTTACAAAATAGTTTATATGGACTAGATCTTAACAGTATATTCTATTAACGATTAAGAGCAGACTGAAGATCAGCGATATTAACCATGGCAAATTACATTATCAGGACCAGTCATGTAGGAGACAAGATTTGACTTGGTAATCTTACAAGACTGGTATTTTGATAGGAAATGAAACTCAACGTTTCTTTTGAATACCATGTAAGAATTGCTTTCATGGATCTCCGCAGGGATTGAGTTCTAAGTTTTAGTTCCAACGAAGAGGAAACTCTGTTGCGACCCGGAATTTAAAAAAAAAAGGAAGCATGAATTTATTTCTATTTCGGGTTAAATGGTCGTAACGAACAGTTTGTGCCGTTAATAATTGTTTTAGGGAATCGTCGTCATCATTGGTCAATGTTTTGTAAATGAAATTACATTTGGAGGTATTGAATAGATCCGTAAGTTCAAGTATTTGTAAATTTTTGAATGAATCATTCGTGTGAGCATTTTATTCTAAAAATCTTTTCCGCCCTGATGTGTTTTTTTGCAGAGTAAAACGTAGATTGTTTTTTTATCAGTTCCGTGCCATGCTTCAATTCCGTATTGCGAGTATGGTCAAATGAGTTTCCGGAGAGCAGGAAATTTTTAATTTCAAATTGTATTCCGATGGATTTTGATAACTTGGGCTTAACATGAGCGATGTGCTCTTTGAAGGTCAGATGTTTATCTATTATGATGCCTAGAAACTTACATGAGTTGGTTTCTTCGATTTCACCTTCGTCAATTTTAATGCGTGGGAGAGATATATTCTTCTCGTATGAGAATGTAATATTTTTGTTATATCGATATTAAGGCTTATTTTATTAGCTTTAAGCCACAATGAAACCTTATGGAGTTCATTATTTATACTCTCCGCAATCAGAGCGGGGTTTTGGATCGGAAGGACTGCAGAAAGCATGCTGTCATCGGCAAAAAGTATGAATTTAAAAAATGATGTAGATTTAATAATTTCATTGATAAAAATCAGAAGTAGGAGAGGCCCAAGGACAGATCCTTGTGGAACTCCATGGCTAATTCTCTGTGGGTCCGATTTGTCATCGTCAATGATAATGTATTGCCTCCGATTTGTTAGGTATGATCTGAACTAATCATGGGCAACCCCTCGAATGCGATAAGAGTGTAGTTTCGAGAGTAATATGCTGTTGTCCACACAATCGAATGCTTTTCGAAAGTCAAGAAATGCAGAGAAGACAGGCTTTCCTTCATCTAGATTAGAATAAAGGTATTGTAAATGATTTAGAATAGCCTGTGTCGTTGATTTTTTTAAACCAAATTGTTTATCATAGAGAAATGATTTTGTTCAAAATTTGAATACACTTTTATACACAATTTTCTCGAATACTTTGCACAAAATTGGTAGCACAAAGAGAGGTCTATAATTGTTTACACAGGTTTTTTCACCACTTTTAAAAATAGGGGATACTTAAATCACTGCTGATTCGACAGCTACGGTGGACATTATTTGCGTCGATGTGACAGCGATGTTCGCGAATTGTTTTACCTATTCTATTATAGATCGCTGGTGTTGTCGTCAAGGATTTTTGATAGAGCATAGAATGAAAGGAAAAATAAGAAAAGCCGCTTCAACTCGATACTCCTAACTTCGAATGAACAATGAGCAGCGTCGGAGAAAGAAACGCCCTTCATGAGCAAGACCTGAGCTCCGGTATTGCTGACGCCATATTAAGGTCACGTTTCAGGAATAACAATATTTAAAAAAATTTTCGGTCTTCTTCATGGTTTATTGCCTAAATGAACTGCACTCAGTCTCACCCGTTTACCGTTCCGTGTATCTTCATTGTTCCGTGATTTATTCATAAAAATCATCATGTACAATAAGTAGTGAGCTCTTATATTTCCAATAGGTCTATTCTAAGGGAGTATGGCACTTTTGAAATATAATATTCTATTTAATATAAATATTCTAGTACTTTTGAAATATTCTACCGTGAATTTGAATTTTTAGGAAATTATTATCAATAAGTACCCTGAATTTCTCATTGATAATTCTATCCGAGAATTTAAAAAAAAATTATAATGTCCCTTTTTGTGTCACCTTGAGCGTAGCAAAGCAGACAATGTGCGTAAATACCATTTTTGGGATGATTTGAATTCGGAACTAAAAAGGGGAGTCGTACCTCTAGTCAGTAGGTTTATTACTTCAGCTGACTTTAGAGAGTTTTATAGAAATAGTTTTAAAGTAGATTCACTTTTTAGGAAGAAAGAATGACTGGAAGATCGCCTGTGGAGTAGATGTGTCTATTTTTATAAGTGTGACTGCTGCATGCCGACTTCTGTTGATAGTACCAAACTTCAACAATTCATTAGACAGCCAACATTCAGGAATTTCCCATAAAACCGGTATCACATTTTCTTTTAATTCTCATTCAGCAATTGTTCAAGATCAATCTCAACATTTGAACCATGCTTTCAAAATTAATTATTTCTCTGCTCTGTGCACAGCAAACAATGAACAAGATCTCCGCATTTTGGATAAACATCGTATTCACCAATACGCCTAAACTAAATCAAGGCTTCAGTGCAGTTAAACTGTATATTACTTCAACCTACTAACAAATTTCTGTGTGCGTGTTTGCGCGCGTCTGTGTGAGGTTTCCATGAATAAATGTATGATTTGAGCATGGATGTATGAACATACCAATAAGGGTATCTGTCAGTTCTACTTGTGCTTGAATCAGGATTATGATCGAAGTTTCAACAGATGTTTGTTTATTTCTTTTAACTTCTGCATATTTTAAGCTTGAGCTTTTCTTTGCTTTATGTTTCGGCACCAAAGACGGAATTCTAATACTCCTAAACGTTTGCTTTGAAAAACAATAAAATGTATATATTTATTTGTACCTTTACATCACAATAGTGAGCGATCTATTGGATGACAAAAGTCATTTCAGAGAGTGCCGCTGAACGTATTCTTGAGCAAAATATGTCGTTCATTCTGTCAATATTCATAGCTGTACTGAACGCGAAGATGTAACTATCTAAGATCTTATTTTACTGTTATACCACTCACATAGAACTTCGGGCATGCA
The DNA here is from genome assembly GCA_014220935.1 of Platorchestia sp. MABIK. Lineage (NCBI taxonomy): Eukaryota > Metazoa > Arthropoda > Malacostraca > Amphipoda > Talitridae > Platorchestia > Platorchestia sp. MABIK. The sequence continues at coordinate 55,736 of JACJUY010002479.1, read as the reverse complement.
AGGGGAGCATCTCAGGTTCTTCACATCAGCACAGTTGGAGCGCTTGATAATGTCTTTGTTCTGTTTGTGTCATAAATCATAATTCCCTTGTTTAATAATATCAAGAAGCTAGAAATCATCGCTTTTTGGTGGATCTTACCGTGTAGACTAAGAAACGAGGTCAGTGGATTCAAGAGTACGATAATGGTAATATGTCGTTCGATTTTTCAGTCTTAATCATTAGGACAACTTTATAAACTACTAAGATTTTAAATATCAGCATGGACTTCATGAAATGAACAAATTCAGTGCTGTGTTGAGCTAGCGATTGAAAACGCGATGTTTTTCATCTCATCCATTTTTAATTGAGTATGATCCTATAATAAAATGAAAAACAGTTAATTTTAAACAATTCTTAATTCACTACAAGTTTCTCAGTAGAATGAAGTACCGTTGAATACGGTATAAAAATGAATGTTAGACCTTACGGGTTATGTTCAATATCTAAAACAGCATGCAATCGCATATGATAATTTGATCAAAAACGAGAACTTGTCTAATGTAACACTGTCTTTACTACTATATACGCACCAGAAAGTAGGATTGAATCTCGTTTAATTAAAACATATTTTTCTTTGTTAAAAAGGGGTTCTGAACTATGGAGATCTGTTGCACTGAAGCACGTTTTATTTGATTTGGTTTTATTAAGAAACGTGTAACAAATGCAGAGAGTACATTCCGTGTCGGTGATCCAGTAGTATATTTTTACTTCCCTAAATATTATTCTTTTCATACTATAGTTTTGTGTCAAAACACTTATTTAAGAAATCTAGTCAAGTATGCAGCAGTTCCAAAACTACCATTTGGAGTTCTACGTGTCAGCTTGAGTCGTGTACCTCTGCTTTATATTTTATAGAAACACCCCTTTAGAACGACGAAAACTCCCATAAAAGTGCACCCTCAGTTCAAGTCTCTGTTGGGGTTACGCTCCCAGTCCGCGTTGCGCCCAAACAAAGGACCTGCAGTGGGCAAAGTACAAACACAGTTTGCCACTCATGCCCAAAGTTTTAAACTTTTTAGGATAATATCCGCTTCACTAAAGGACTGGGCTAATTCAATAAAAGTTTTCTCTAAGAATAGAGACCGCTAGTCGGATTTTGTTTACATTAGTTACGGCTCGATTTCACACGCTGCTGCGTTTATTGAAGATACAACAATACCATGCAACACTGCACCCTTTGTATCCTTCAAATCGATATCGTCGAGGGCGGTATTTCAACAATAAGTATATACACTTTCAGTTAGATTTCTACCACTAACAGAGTAACTGGTGTTTATTTTATCCATGTGAATTTTATGATGCTTATTCATTAGGTAAAAGACTGAACAATATGTCCTTTGATGCTACAGAATACAGTCACATTCAACATAGATCGTATACCTCACCCCGCTGACTGATGTAAAGTAATTTTTTGTAATCGAAAGACTAATGTTAAGATATAATTTTAATTGAACGGATCATGAACTGGTAAGTATCACGAATTTTTATCCTAATTTCGTCAGCAAAATGTTGGCAGCATCATCGGTCTTCAAACATTATTCATGATGAAACAGTGTTTGAACACGGAACAGAAATAACTATATCACTATAATTTACAAATTGTTCAAATACTTTGAACTATAACTGTGAATTATTTAATGAAGATGCTTTTATATCTGCTCATGCCATATTTTCAGCAGTCAAGTCTTTATCATGCAATATCCACCTCTTCCCGCTGTTTTTAAAAGTGAATCTAGAAAGGCTTCTCTCAAAAAGGAAAACTACACGCGGCAACCATAGAATTTACTGAACACAGGATACGGTCAGTAAAAAAGAAAGAAAACATTAATCAGAGCGACTTGTGCGGTTCGCCCCCCCGTGGCGCAGCGGCGGGAGCCCGGAGTAAGAAGCGGGCCAGCTCGGTTATAATCCCCAATCCTCAAGTTCGACTCAAAGAATTCCGAACCAGTTACCTGTACCTTAGAAAGGTAAAGAAACTGCCTGGCAAAGAAACTAAACTCCACGCTGAAGCTGCTCATAATAAAACTTCAGGAAAAGCCTCCGCACATAAGAAAGATTTAAACGTATTTGATTTATACATTGCAACCGAATGAAAGATAGTTCAAATAATGTAATTTAGCCAATCGGCTAAACAGCACACGAGGCTTTAAGGCAGTTTGAGACTAAAGTTCATAATGATATACGGCTCAAACAAAAATTAGATTTAAATATCCGTTCAGACTGGCAATTATCAGAAGGAATCGAAACACTGAGATGGAAAGAGAACACCACACTGAGATTGCTTCCCAGCTCACCGTAAAGGACGTGGTTAGAACGCCGTTCCTCCGTGCAGAAGCGCTCAACAGGCGCGCGCTGCCCGAGGAGTGCGGACCCGCAGCAGCCCCTCCGCGTGAGGCGAAGTCAGCACAGCGCACTGTCGCTGCCGGAACCTCTCGTTCAGTGCCAAGCTAGGAGAATGCAGAGCTGCCCTGGTTCCGATCTTCGGCTTGGAGCTTTATGAAGAGCTTATATTTTCATGAATAACATCTTCCGTTTAAAAATGTTCACATCCCACTTTCGGCAAAGCATAATAAACATTAAATCAGAATTCTTTAAATAAATTTCTTAAAGTTAGGTCCCAGGTAGCAGAGTAGTAACGATGCTGATGATGGTTATTGTCCCGATAACGAAGGAGTGCCGATGAAGCCTCCTTGCCTGTGTACTGAGTGCTGATGACTGCGGAATCAGGCATTTTTTAGACCGACCTCACTTGCATTCTTAATCTGTAGGTGACTCTGGAAGAACAGCATTTAAAATCATTAAATTTGTCAGGGTTAGACTTGGCGCACAATCCCAGCACAGGTGTAAACTCTTTCCTCGGTGTATTTTATTTCTTCTAGTCAAATGAAATTAACTTAGAAATTGAGTCACTAATATATACTTGTATTTTACCAACTTGTCGCTTTATTCTACGCGATGTTTTTACTCATTATGTTTTCAGTTTCTTAGTTTTCAAAGCATCGTACTTTTTCCATCATCTTATTTGTAGAATTGGTATTCATTCTTCCGATATTTTCCATTCCTGGTACATCTCATCTGTTCATTCCAACTGATGTCAATTCTGAATGCGCTCTACTGCATAACTTCGCCTAGTGATGAATGCTTAAATTTCTGCTCTGAGTAAGCTACTCTGCGGTTCATGTCATCTAAAAGAAACGGTCTCAGCTCGAAGAATGTACAATCATCTTCACTAAAATAAAAATATTCACAATAGTCGCTTCTCTTTCTTTTGAAGATTCTTCTAGTGCATTTTACATATTCGTCGCAATGGATGCATATATATACATTACACATCCACTTTCACGAATTTATTGCCTAATTACAAACTAGGATCGCATATCCAATTTCGGAAATCCATTGCTGAATAACAGTTTATCCATTCACCAAAGGTCCCTTCCTATTTCTTGAATCTTTAATCCCCGGCTACAGACTGATCATTTCTTTTCTGATTCTGAGGAACATCATGCATGCCATTTTAGTCAAATTATTTCACAGCTTACGGTAACCTCTCACCTGCCTCATAAAGACAGAATAAACGTCATACTGAGCGTCTGTTCTGCCGCATAAGTCTTCTTACGCTCCATGATGGGAACACAAAAGTTCAAGATACCTGAGGGTATACGCAAGCGCAGGCACAACAATCTCTGTACCAGTCCTAATTCTAGGTTCTCCCATAGCATTAGAGAAGATAAATTTTACGGTTTCCAGATTTCGAATGATTTGTTGATTTCTTTTTTTATGTAGGACGAGCAACTAATCAGAGACGCCACAAATGTTGAATACCAAGCTGGGAACGAGGCATACAATGAACAGTTTTATAAAAAATGTGGTTCAAATATTTTTTTCTCTCCTGACCTCATTTCTTTCCCTTCCTTCGAAACGTAAATTCATAATTTTGGTGAGAAAGGATTATTCTGCTAAACAAATTAACTATAAAGACAATGAAAAAGGGATATCTTAGACCATTTGATTTGAAATGTATCAAGAAAAATCCTAGTTTATCTGGAACGGAGAAAATGTAGACGGTTCATTACAAAACACTGATAATCCAGGTTGGAAAATAAAAAGCTCCAATTAGAGCAGTTCATCATGAGCTCGATTATAGTAAGAAAAATGCAGTGAACAAAACAGAGAGCAAAAAAATTAAAAACTACTCTCGTGAGATGATAAGAGGAATAGAATAAAACGAATAGCAACAGCTGGTCCTCGAGTCATACGACATTACCCAGTGCGAATCTAAACTTTACGAATAAGAATTGGACCAGTTATTCAAAACCCGAATCAACTATCGCAATGTTGAATAATTGGCCTAACTTTTGTCCGAATAAGTTGAGTTTCGCTCAAGTTGATGTATATACAAAACTCGAGGGTCGATTGTATTCTGAGAGGGTTTTCACTCTGCGTTTCAATGTGAGATGATTTTAGTTTGTGAATATGCAATGACTTCAAGGTATAAGATCAAAGTTACATAAGGTGAAATTTGAGAATTTTTGGAATTTATCGCAGGCAATAAGTTGAAAACATGACCCGATGTCCGATCCCATGAATGCATCATTATTAAGGGCACCGTAGTTTGAGTCTTCTACGCTCGAAGCATGAAAATAAAAAGTCTATGAATTTTAGATTGGATTCAGCGGAAATTGAAATCACGCAAACCAAGGACAATTAATGCAATGACATGGTCAGTCCAATTCCTGGCGTCGCTAACGGAGGCCGTCGCATATCTCACCAAAAATAATTTTTTTTTCGTTTGCGCTGTTTTCATTTCGTTCAAATGTTAGGCAAATTGTGGTTGATAGAGATGCATCGAGAAATAAAGTTCATTATGAGTCTATACAACTCATTCGTAACACCCCTTATCAAACCATTTATTTAGACTATTATGAGTACATCTATAGAGAATATTCTAATTTATTTTTAACTTTTTTTGAGGTTGATCATTGTTAGTTATTATCGATAAAATATTATTCAGCTTTTAAGAATTGAATAATGGTACTTCACACTATAGTTCAATTCGATCGTGCAGACATTTAAAATCCTGTTTCCACTTTCTGAAATTGAAAAAATTCAGGAAATAATAGGTTAATCAATATTTTTATAATAAAATATGCCAAATTTAATACATGTAAAACGTTACAGTAAGATCAGACATCACATCATTTATAGTATAACATGAAAATATAGACTTGTCAATTGTAGAACAATTATAAACTAATACAAGTAAATTGCTGATTTATTCAACGCACTAATCCTTTCCATCAGTAAGTCATGCACATGTATTGAAAAGACGCGCATATACCTTCCTGATTTTTCTGTACCGACTAAAGTTTTCCATCTAAAAGTTCCTTCTGATTTATCGTAAAATTCAATTTCATGGATTTCCGGGAATCCTGAATTTTTTGGAATAACATTGGAGAAAAACAACAAATCGGAGTCAAATCACCGATGCTATTGCCATAACTGAAGGCAGAACGAACTTCCACGGGGAATTGAAAACATTCACTAATCCATTTTTCTTAAAACGAATCTTGTACACTGTGGTACGCTAATCGCTTTCTCCTTCAAGAAATGAGAAAACACAAAATTGGTTTCATTCTCAAAACTGTATAATAACCTCTTTCATAATTCTCTGTCATGAAGCACATATTAATGAGGCATGACTTCTGGAAACTTCGGAGTTTTTTCTGTCTCATGTTATTCTCTCTCAGGAGCGAGCAATGTCAGTAAATAACGTTATTGCCTCTCGTTAATAAATACCATGATCGTTATAATCATAGGCATGGAGCCCCAAATTATAGATAAACGAGTATTAGGAGATGATAAATATCAAATCGGTTCAATATTTATTCACGATATGTAGACGTATCTGAACCATTATTCTCTGAAGTTTCAATTTCATTGTACATTTCATGAAACTTTATTACAAAAAAAGAAGAGTTCAGTATGGGAAAAAAACGAACAAGTAAATGATCGACTGTACATCCGTTGAGAGCTGAAACTTGACAGTCATCAGGCCGTAGCAATCGTAATAAAAATGAAAGACAAAGATAAGCTACTTTAATCATTTCATCGTTTAAGTTTTATTTTCGAATAAAACCTAATTTCAAACGTTTCGGCCACAGGCCATCATCAGTGGTAAGAATTCTGAGAAGTACAAAGTGAAAAGTAAAAATAGACTATTTCAGGATGACAAATCTAAAAACAAGCTATGAAATTACGTTAATTGCGATTTTCTATTTACTGTGGCTAAAGGAAATGAACTTAGGGTGCTGTTTAAACCCGGCCTAAATTTAAAAATGTACAAGGACTCTACAATGCGCAAATCTGTATAAAACTGAGGTTTTGCAAAGAGCGAAAATTGATCGATAGAAATTGCATTATCGCACTCGTCAGAATGCTCTCGAAGGGCAGAAAATGGGGGCTTTGACAAAATTGACCGTTCTAAAGCTCCTACCGGAATGCTCGCAAACTCGAGTGCGAAAAGTACAGGATGTGCATCCAATGTAAGATACTCTGATGCACAACGTGCACAACTAAACTTATAAACAGGAGTAGCTAGCATTCCGACAGGAATCTTATCTCTATAATTAAAAACCCATGATATTCTAAAGTTGTTTACCAATACAATTTTAAAATTCACGTCAGAAAAGTAATTCGAAAATACACCCGTCAATTCTTTCTTTAACTTCTCAGACTGCGCACCAAAGTAAGGAAGAGAGACATATGAAGTCCTGTGGGCGGGATAGAAGTTTCCAACTTCAGATCTGTTGCCATAGAATCTATCGAGGAATAAATACATTTTTGAATTTATGAAACTAACGGAGTAGCCATTGTTTTTGAAAAAAATATCTCAAAGAGTCAAATTCTTGATGCATGAAAGGGAAATTTGTACATATTTTAAAGGTGCGGGATATCAACGTCGTAACACCATTAATCTTGAAAGACCACGGACAAAAACTGTAAAAACTTAGGCCTAGTCCTGAAAAACTTTTTTCTATGAACAATTTATAATTTTTTCGAATTCATTTGATTTATAAATTAGGCAGTCGAAAAATAAAAATTTTTGATGTTGCTCTATTTCCATGGTAAATTTCATATTTTCATGTTTTTATTGCAATAATCCAAGAAAAATTGGGCGTGAGATGATTCACGAAAGAGCAGGAGCGTATCATCTATGTAACGTCTATAAAACACGGGCTTAAAAGACTCGGGGCAGGTCGACAGCCACTGGACTTCATTTTCACACATAAATATGTTGGCAAAAGTTGGGCCCAAAGGCAGGCCATAGCCATACCGTCCGTCTGTCTATAATATTTTGAATCAAACAAAAAAAAGAATTTTGCACTGATAATTCTAAAAAAGTTTTGAAAAGCTCTCGGGAGAGGCCCATGATTTTTGTTGTAGAATTTAGGAACAGTTTTCGTAGACAAATAGAAATAGTCTCATGCAGGGGTATGTTAGTAAATAATGACTCTACATCAAAAGAAGCCATAAAAAAACGGTCTGTATCGACATATTTTTTCATATCTGAGACAAAAGTGTAGGAGTTGTCAACAATAAAATCATTGGTACAGAGAGATGATAAAACAAGTGCTAAAAACTTTTCAGACGAAGAACTGGGAGCGTTGTAGGACGCAACAGTTGGACGGAATTATTACTTAGTTGTCAAATCAGGTTTATGAATTTTCAGAAGGTCATATAGAGTACCCGGTCCAGAAACTTTGACATAAGGCTTACTGCGTAAGTCTTCCTCCTTTCTCAACTGTCAAACAACGAAGTGCTACTTCCGTGTTAGCTGAAAGTGACTTCCGTATTAGCCGAAATTAAAATCTCTACCAGTGTACCCTATTATTGTATTCATTTTATTACTCTGTTCACAACTAACAAATTACAATATCATATGTATTTTTGACGTGACTTCCTATTGAGCGTCATTTGATACTACAGAATTCGTTAATAATGAGCCTAAGCCCGAAACGTTCGAATCGATTGTTTTCAAGTTAACTCTACTGTAGTTTTTGTATTAATCCGTTTTCACTGAAAAAGGAATAAAAGACAAAACATCTCTACATCCAACATATAACTCAAAATGTTATTTCGATTATGAAATATGAAATTATGATGACTATAAATATAGTTGTGCGTAGTACACATTGGCGTACACCGGAATGACGTCACGCAATATTTACGCTAAAGTGGCAGAGCACCGCGGAAGGAGTTTTGGTACTGGGAATTTGCTGGCTCATCCTCCTCATTCAGCAATATGCAGCCATGCCAAGAAGTGTAATCATTCGTGATGATGATTTGAATATAATTGACAGTTCTTTCCGTGATTTTGACCATAGGATTTAGGAATCTTTGCATACATTTTAAAGAAAAACCATTTTCTAAACATCCTTTTCTCGTATCTTCTTCAGATAGTTAAAGCATAGTTATCCTTTTTTTAGCGTCTAGAATTTATTATTTATGGCGTTTTCATGCTTACTTTGGATTGATCATACTATGTATTTTACAGAACTGATGATAGAGCTCGTCTCCGAAACTGAATTTTCTCAAGCAGTTAGATTTTCACCCGGAAACACTTGAACCGTAACTTTGAATGCAGGTTCTCTTTTTGGTTTTGTGTCTATTTCTTCAAATGACGTTCGAATAGCTCTGGTCTCGTCAGGCCCACACGCTGGAGAAGACCTCTTGCACAAGGCTCGATAACAAGTGGGCAAGGAAAAGGGTGTGTCTCCAGCAGGGTTGCGGAGTCGGAGTCGGATTCGGGAGTCGGAGTCGCCGGGGTCGAATGTTTTAGGGTGGAGTCGGAGTCGGAGTCGGAGTCCCTTTTCTGAATGTGTGTGGAGTCGGAGTCGCTTTTCTGAATGTGTGTGGAGTCGGAGTCGGAGTCGCTTTTCTGAATGTGTGTGGAGTCGGAGTCGGAGTCGGAGTCGCATTTCCGAATGTGGCGGAGTCGGACTCGGAGTCGGAGTCATTCATTCGGATGTGGTGGAGTCGAGGTTGGAGTTGCTATTTATTGGTGTCTTCGATTCAAATTTTTGCAAAAATTATTCGTAATTGTTTAAAACAGAAAGTAAACAAAACAGAGTTAAAATACTTTACTGAAAAGCTATAAAAATACGCTATGTTTTATTGATTATTTTATTCGAAGTTCGAAACAGCGTATTCAAACCTATCACTTAATACGATCAATGGTCATTGATATCCATGGTCATAGTGGGTTCGCACACATATTTATGTAATACCCACGAGTGCGAGGTATAATTTTCGTACTGGAGCAATAATGCATATATTACAGTGAAAAAAGCGGAATTCGTTATTGAAAGCAACGCACATTCATTTTGTTTGTTTCTGTTTCTCTCATTCCCCCTTCAATTAATACAAAGGATCTAGAAACTAGTAGTTAATGTGTTGCAAGTTACTTGCAGAACAGGTCAGCTGATGCAATACATTGAACCCACATAAAGAGTGGTCACTCTTTATGTTCTTACTGTGTCAATATTCTATACCAGTGGTTCCTTAAAACGATTTTTGCTAGTAGTTCTTTTGATGTTGTTTTGGTGTATTGATTTATAATGACTAGTCTTTGCAGTAACCAAAAGTTATGTTGTGATCATAAATATATCTAGTCTTTAGGTTATGATATATTGATAATGACTAGTCTTTGCCAAAAACCTGAAGCTATGGTCTGATATATAGAGAGTTCTAGTTTTCAGGTCACGAAATGGCTATTGATAATGAAAATTCAATTATCTCATTTTCATGTTAATAACTGTAATATTAGTGGATTTTTTCAGCTATATGTAGTGCCTATGTACTTCAAATTAATTTATTTGTTTTGTCTATTTAATTGCTTAAGGTCAAGTTGACATGCATTAAAAATGAAAATTTCTGCTCATTTCTAAAGTTGTTCCTTGAAATTTGTTTGGTTCTTTAAAAGTTATATTGTATTTTATCTTTTCATTTTCATGTTTATTATTTATCTGCTGATCACTCCCAAGTTTTTAAGTAAGCATACGCTGAAATTGTGATTTTCATAATTGTGTTTTCACAATTTTAAAAATTGAAATAGTGTCTGTTACTCAGTATTATATAATTAATGACTTTTCTTAAGAAAGTTTTGGAAATTTGGTATGGTAATCAAAATCGGTTTGAGAGCACTTGAAAAAATTAAATACAATGTAAAAGAGCTGCAATGAAAATAGTATCACAACACTAGCAAATACTTCACTTAGTTACACTCATATTGTAACTGAAAGCAATACACTATCTCTGCTGCAGTGATTGTTGCATTTCTGCGATCGTACAAATTTTCTTGCTGAAAACGTTCCAAAAAAGCTTCAAAAATACAAAGTAAAAAGAGCATGGGCGTTTATTTAAATAAGGAAGCGTCAAATACACAGTAAAAAGTCAAACGAGAATAAAATACAGTTTCATATTACACACAGAGAAGCTAAAATTGGTTTTTATTCGTAAACAAAATGTTCCGAAAATGTTAGGCCCCAGCGACGAAAGCAGAACAACTTTGGCCTATTGTAGCCGAGATATAAAATTGTTTGAGCTGCAATATGTCACCTTTTCTGCATTGTTACTCTGCATAGTGTAGATACAGAGAGAAAAAGGCGGTGTGCAAATCTTGCCTACCTTATCTGCATGTGTGTGTGAGCAAAATTTTAGGGATTTTGAGCATAGGAATTGAATCAACTATTGTAATTTCGTTAAATCAGAGCATACTAATGAATAGAAAAAACTGTTGATGCTTATCTATGCTTATCAGGGAATGCACTGCCTACTTTGCCTACTCAGAAGACTCCTGTCAGTAATATATATGTATATATGTTTATAATAGTGTACACGGCCCGTCATAAATGACGTGATTCGATATGTCGTTAAACAAATCTTCCAGATGTGGATGACAAATAAATCATCCTAATAGTAGCCACATGATTAAAATATTCTTGTGCTTGTGCACTGGTGAAACTCGCACCACAGATACGATCATTGAGCATCCTTTCAGAGCGTGAAAGGGACAGACTAACCAACCAAGCCGGACCAACCAATTTTATTTGTTCAATATTGAATTGAACATTGTAATAACATAGAACCCAAATCTATTTATTCATTTATTCGCCTAAGCAGACACTTGGCATTTTATTTGCTAAGAATTAACAACACTAAATAGGGCGTTTTTTGTGCAGGCAAATTTCAATCATAGGTACAAAAATTCAAAATAAATCGATTTTCACGAATGATTAAATGCCAAAACGCCTTAGTTTTCGAGTTATAAGGACTTAAAGAAACTTTAAAACTCAAAGTAGTAGATCTCATGCGCGCCAATGTTAACGCTACTCTTAATAGCTCTGACCGCACTAAAGCAATTTTTTGTTATTTTTACGATAAAACTTGCAAGCATTTAACAATTACGAAAATTTGCAAATAAACATTCGTTAGGAAATTAACACTAAGTCATCAATGATAAACGTTAGTAGCTATTTCATTAAATTAATAAAATGTGCAAACATTATTCAATGCTTAATAGCTTGAAACTGCAGATACTTTTCCAAACCGTAAAATGCTTGCAGTTCTCATTGTAAAAATATCAAAAACCTGCTTTAGTGGGGTAGGAACTTCAAGACTTCACCTTCACCTTTTTCACCTTTTTACCCATCAAGACTTCACCTTTTTCACTTCAAATTTATCTAAGTCAAGGTCAATTTAATCCAAGTCAAGATCAGTTTAATCCAAGTCAAATTCAAATTAAAGCAGTCCTAAGTTAAGCTAAGAATTGACGTAATCACTCGTTAATTTGAGCGTTTGTTGTTTTAAACATGCCTTTATTTTATGTAATGAGCAAGACAATCGTTTTTCTTTTCAGCAAGGAATACATAAAATTTCCGCCGGTCTCCGGTGTTGCTTTCTAAAGAGAAGCTGTCGTGAAATGTGCTGAGTATCCAGCACCAGGAGGCAGAGTGGGATTCAGATCTTTGAGCGGCGTAAAAGATACCAGTCAATTATAAAAACTTCGTATTATACTACTCACTAAAGTTCTTTTAAAATTCTACATTTATGGCAGTTTGCATCCATTCAAATTTTTATGTTCAAAAGGTAATTTCATGTTACACAAATCCATAGTAGTATTGAGGAATTATTTCCACTCGAATAGAGATTTATGTGCGTGAAATTTCACTTTTTCACATGTATCAAATCATATGTACATGCTACTAAATAAGATCATCATTGGACGATATGTAGATTTAATCCATTAAAAACCATAGCAACAAAGTCCCTTTTTGCTCGTCCAATGATTTTCGTAAAAAGAAGTTACAATTTATCTCATCGACAGAGATGATATATTTGCCTTGGCCTATTAATTTGAAGAGATGACAACATTTTTATTGCTAATGCAGGAATGTATCTGTGTAATGTACTCCTTTCAATTAAATTCAAACGGAATCGTACAAAAGTATTTAGTGAATCGCGTTTGTATATTTCTCTTAAAGATTAAATCTACATAACGTCCCATAGTTCTCTTATGTATTCGCATGTATATGATTTCATACATGTGATAAAGTGAAATTTCAAATATGTAAACCTCTATATGAGAGTGGAAACATCCCCAATACTGCTATGTGTGACATGAAATTACATCTTGAACATAAATATTTGAATGGATGCATACTAACATTAATGCAGAATTTAAAATATCTTCAATGAGTCGTACAAGACAAAGTGAACTGGTTATATCATATATTTGACAGGTATCTTTTACGCCGCACAAAGATCCAAATTACACTCTGCCTCCTGATGCTGGATACTTAGCACATTTTACGACAGCTTGTCTTTAAATTGTAACACAGGCGAAGGTTTTATGTATTCCCTGCTAAAAGGAGAAACAATTGTATTTCTCATGACATCCAATAGAAACATATTTAATGCAAAAAACGCTCTAATTAATGAGTGATTGTGTCAATTCTTTACTCAACCTAAAGTTGGATTAATTTGAATTTGACTTGGATTAAATTGAACTTGACTGAGAATAATTTGAACTTAACTTGGATTAATTCGAACTTGACTTGGATTTATTCGAATTTGACTTGGATTACAATGAATTTGACTTGGATTAAAATGAACTTGACTTGGATTAATTTGAAGTGAAAAAGGTAGCGCTAACATTGGCGCGCACGTGGTATCATACTTTAGGTTTCAAAGTTTCTTTGAGTCCTCACAACTCTAAAACTAAGGAATTTTGGGCATTTAATCATTCGTGAAAATTGATTTATTTTGAGTTTTCAACCTACGGGGGAAATTTGTCCGCCCAAAAAAAACTATATATATATTTGAAACGCTAGGTGTCTCCATCAATTTATAAATAAAATGTGTTTTTGTACTTAATTTCCCCTATGTTTTTACAATGGGAATTAGCTTGATTGGATGGGATCATAAATACCATTCAAATGATGTGAAAAACCTAACATCTGCTCACTTTTGTTTATAAATGAAAAAATTTGCATGAAAATTAAATCCATTGTTTAGAAAATGTAGCTTATCGTGGAAAAAAGAAATGGCAAATTTGTTGAAAACTTCTTTACTAATAATGATTTTAAGAATATTACACAGTTATTGCTTGCTTGGTTTGTGTGTACATCTGTGATGTTCATAAGGATGCTAATTAACCGTATCAGTGATAAGAGTTTCACCAGTGCACAAGTGCAAAAATATTTTACTCGCAGGTACTATTAGGGTAGATCTATTTGTTTGTCATATATCTTGGGACTTTTTCAAAGAAAACTATCGAATCCTGTCATTTTTGAAGAATCATGTACACTAGTAGATATATATTAGTAAAACTTGATTTTTAACATTCTGTTGCCAATTTAAAAGTCGATCGTAAATAAAAATCATAATAGCCATATGTACAGGTTGCAATACCTGGAAGCAGTAATTTTCATCTTATAAATTGTAAATAGGTGGAGTTGGAGTCACAAAATTGTGATTAGGTGGAGTCGGTGGTTGAGTGGCAAAATTTTTGAAAGGTGGAGTCGGAGTCGGAGTCGCAAAATTCTGTAAAGGTGGAGTCGGAGTCGGAGTCGCAAAATTCTGGAAAGGTAGAGCCGGAGTCGGAGTCGGAGTCGCAAAATTCTGGAAAGGTGGAGTCGGAGTCGGAGTCGCAAAATTCTGAAAAGGCGGAGTCGGAGTCGGAGTCGCACATTTATTCCTCCGACTCCGCAACCCTGGTCTCCAGTGAGGCCCAGCGGGTACATCGTGAGCTTCAGAATGCCTTACTTCACGCAAAGATATTTTACCTGCTAAACAACACATTTAATACGGAGCACCATCGGAGCTACGGGCACGGTTGTAAATCGCCAAAGCGGACTTCTGCGTCGACTCGATTGAACCTGCTAGGATCCGTCTACACAATAAGTGTCAACTGCAGTACATACCGGAAAAGAAGTCATAAATTTTTAGTGCAAATTATCTTATCTTTTCATTTCATCATACAACAATCAAGACATATCTGTATTATGCATACGGAATTTGATTACTTGTATGAGAATATTAAGTACATGTATGTTTTCACATGTGACGCTCCTATGTATATGTGTATATATGTATATGGATATATACATATGTATGTGTGTGTGTGTATATATATATGTAGAACTTATTCCCTTCCTAAAAATGCTCTAGTTAATATTGTGTGACAATATACCATTCCTTACACTCTTTGAGTATACTTTGGCCACACTATTTAAGGTTGTTTTGACTTTCTCGTTTTGTCCCTGGAGTGTTGCAAATGTTATGGCTGGTATTGCACAACGATCCTTCTCATTTGAATCCAGTGAACTTTTTGTGCCAATGCTAGTAGCATATGAAATTTAATTTTTGTGTTATTGTAGAATATTTCATTTTATCCGGGCCAGTTATTTAGCTTAATAGTTGATACGAAACAATGCAAAGAAAATTTCCTCTAATGTCAACCTCACAGTCTAAGACGAAAAACAATTTGGATCTACCCGTTTTACTTTCAACCATAATCCCTCATTCTCACTAGTTCCTATGTTCGTGAGCTCAAATTTCAACATTGGAGTGCACTTAAAAAAGTGCTTCAACAAGGCATCACACGCACAATGTTTTCTGTACCACTTGTAATAAAATGCATTGTCAAAATCAGACCAACGCACCGAAAGCCAATGCATTTTAAACGTGCTTTTCTCCCAACCATTTGTTTGTTTAGAAATTAACCGGTAGAAGTATTACGGCCCCCACGTGTAGATATCAAGTAATGGTCTAAATTTCAAGATATTTGGAAGCATTTTTCGCTCATATTAAAACACTTGAACGTGCGACGTAATTCATGGGCAATTTTTAATTTCCTACGCCCGTGAGTGCATTTAAGACGAAATCATTTTCGGTAGCTAACTTTTCGTTTACTCCAGCTATACTGCAAATGTTATGGACTGATAATCCGAAACACGCAACACTAACAAGAGTGTTTTAAACTATGTGTCACAGGGATTTTTTTCTTAGTTACTTATATTTATTAGCATTTTCAAAACTAAATTCATTACCGCAAAGAAAGGATGTTAATGTGAGGGTATTTTAGCATCTTTTTCCTCTTTTTTCGTTTCATTAAAACATTTAAACACAAACAGGCCAAGGTTTCGAAGAATGTCATAACTTTAAAGAACACTTTTTAATCTTCTTATTCTGGTCTTAAATTGCTCTTCTTACTTTCTTACTCGAGTGAATACATTATGATAACACTATTTTGGCTAGTTAACTTTTTGTACGGCTCCACCTATGTTGAAAATGTCATAGCTAGCATTGTACAACAATCCTTTTCATGTCTTTGACTCCGATGAACTCTTTACGCCAGCACTATCAACGTAAGAAATATCATAACAATTTTTTGTTTTGTTAGAGTGAATATTATGTTCATTCCGAAGCTCTCCACTTGGCACAGTAGATGATGCGTCCATGTGAAAAATTATCTCAAATCCCGACTGCCTACCTCATTGTTCTAGACGCAAAACAAAGCAAATTTGCCGATTTTACTTCTAACCTCAATCCCTCACACTCGTATCACTAGTTCCTATGTTCTTATGCTCATAATTCAATACGAGTACGCACTAACGAGAGGGTTTGCAGCAATGCGTCACATGAATTATGCTTTCCTTAGTCACCTGTATTTTAAATGCATTACCCGAATCCGACTCCCGCGACAAAGAGGAACTCAATTTTTCGTGCTTTTCTCCGAATCAATTTTTCGACAATTATCAAGTGTATTATGATACCCAGGTATGAATAGCAATTAAGGATCTAAATCATTTGTCTCAACACTTAATTAACATGGGGATTACGATAACCATGTATGAATAGCAATTAAGGGTCTCTGTGTTAAGGTATTTAAACGCAATTTTTACCCATATTTCAATTTAAATGCGCACAAACGAATACATTTTTCAACTAAGCGTTATGAGGATTGTGTTCTTTTAGTAACTTTTATTCAAATGCACTGTCAAAATCAGATTAGGCATAGGAAAGGAACTCATTTTTGATGGGCTTTTCTGTCAATAATATTTTGATTCAACATTTTACACAGGTATCACGATACCAATGTGTTATTATCAATTCAGGATGTTTTTGGTTAAGATGTTTTAAAAACCAATGTACCGACAATTCATGTTTGTACTTTATTGAAAATAAATGTTTTTTCTTTTTTTTTCTTTCCGTGAACGATGTCTTGGCCGAAGTGCTTCGCTAACCTGTCGATGATCGGATTGCCAAGTCCTTTCTTGGCAATCTTTCACAACGCCGTCACATTCGTTCATCGGGTTGTGGCTCTGTTGCTCAGGAATTTCCATCAAAGTTCTGCTTACAATTCCTGTCAACAGTGGCTTTCCAAGTATCTAACACAGCTTGAGGAAGCTACGTTCTCTGCTTCTCACAACTCTCTCAGAAGTTGCCCAGAATTTCAAAGTCTTAAGGCCCCCTCACACGTACAAATATGTCAGCAGACAATCTGAACTGAGTTTTGTCTGACGGTTTCAAGACCCCGCACACGATGCAAACAACACACTTCAAACTTGACGAAGACACAGATCATATACTAGAAGATCCACAACTTATCACTAAGCGAGTTTGAGCTCCGGCCGCGATGACGTAGGTGCCAATTGGCCAATGACGTAGCCAAGAAATTGTCACGTGACAAAATATCGGCAAGAGACTCTGTTTGAATCTGAAAACACCTGAGACAGAGGTGTAGCGAAGATTGCTGCAGAAATGGCCCCGTACGTACGGTTTAAAAAGTGATTGATGGAAAATTGTGGAAATGACAATCGTCGATGTCCTGATTTGTCGTTTTTCCTATTTCCGAAAGGAAATTACGACGAGTGGATGGCAGCATGTGGTAATGTAACGTTGAAGATGGATAAGATATCCAAAAGGCCGGAGAGGGCTTATGTGTGTGCCCAACACTTCTCTCGTTCAGACTATAACTTCCTTTTGTGTCCATTCAGAAATGCAAGAAAGTTATTGAAATCTTCAGCGGTTCCAAAACGAGCTGTGCAAGACCAAGGTAATGTAAAACTTTTAGTTGTTTCGTTTATTCCAAGTTAACGCAGTGAATCAAAGTTTCACTAATTATGTATGATTTTCCTCATACCCTTGATTTGAACAATGAATGGCTGTGGGATTGACGCATAATAGCAGTGTGTTAATTAAGAGTAGAAATTTTATGAGCTTAAAATTTTTGTCAAAAATATAGTAAGAAATATTTTTGGTAACTTTAGCTGAAATAAATAATGCAGTAGATAACCCAAAAATTTAATTTACATTATGAAAAATGAATTCTATGCTTGTCAAGCAAGATTTAGTTGCAAATGTTATTCTAAAAGTAATGTTTCAATAGAAAAATAAATGCTGATTTAATTGTCTCAAATTGGCTATAATTTTACATTGCCAGTAAGGCAGTAACTGCTTGTATTGTATTAAAATTCAACACTATCAAAATCTTTCATTAGTATTTTTTTTAAATTAGTGATGGTTAAACACTATGAATCGTCCTATGTTTTTTATCCAAGTTCTTTCAATTTGCTTGCACCGAATAATATACTCTAAAATAATTTATTAATGGCTATTGTGTGAAGTAATCATTGTGATATCTTGATTGCACTCAATGAGCATGAATGATCCATTTCAAATAATTTAGTTTGCTTTTTAAAATTTACAGTTATTTTCTCACCGCTCATTGCCTTTATAATAATGAAAAAAAACATCATGCAGGCTTCTGTACTTTAGTAGGGAAATGGAAGCATACCCACTCTGACTTTACCCAGCTTTAAAATACATGATTAGGTTTTGAATAAGTCAGCTATGGATCCTACATCTAGTCACTTTCAAAGGTGACCTTTAATACGATGAACAGTGATCAGAGTGAGTTGTTCATAAAAGTGGCCTTGTACGTAAAGTTGACCACTAAATGTGACCATACAAAGTTTACATAGTTTACATAGGGTTCCTCTTGGTTAATTCAATGTCCAGAAACATGATCAATGGGTCTTTCTGAAAAAAAATTATCAGAGGAGGCTACATGGAATCTCAATTATAATGAACTTCAATTTCAAATGAAAATTTTACTAAAATTGAATGAATAAAAATCTAGTTAAAAGGAATAAAGCTTATTGAGATCAAAAGCATTCACATTGAGATTGGGGAATTTACAGAATAATAATAATAAATTGAAATTTCAAATGGATCAGTACAACAGTTTACAAGATACAGGGGCTAGAAGCTGGGTAGTAAGTTGATTTACTTGATTAAAAGGTTTAAATTCATATGATTAATTTTCCACTGAAGGGGTGAATGAACCTATTTATTGTTTCTACAGGTATTGCAAGATAATTTTTGAAATTTTCCAATAGCCCTTTTCTCTGTAAGCTATTGATATTAAGATCAACAAAGGCTCTCTCACTCTCTGTAGAAACTTTATTCTACTTTCAGTTGATGCAGAAATGGTTTGTCAACATAAAAAGGGAGCATAATTCAAGTTCTACTATAAACTTGAGTTCTGCTCAAATGGTGTGTTCTTGCAAAACTGCTGAAGATTTTGAATATATTCTTTTTTTCCAATTGGAAATTCAGAATTCTGTTCCTTTTATTATGTAATCGAGATATGTACAACACGATTGGAGTATGTAAAACGCGAAATTAACCACCTAGATAAGGCTGTCATTAATGTCCTATGAGGGTAACACATTAGGTTAAATACATGATTTTTTGAATTGTTTCGATGCAAATGTCTTTAACTGATAATCACTCATAGGTGCCATGACTGTCCAGTTCAATGTTTGTGCAAAGACTGAGAGAAAAAACACAAATTGTATGCTATTGCTAGTTAATTTAAGTTAAATAGTGTTAGTTTATTCATGGTAGCAATAAAGATAGAGATAATGAACTTTGTGGGGTGAAAACCCTTATGATAGCTTACACGTGCATTGACATACAAGCTTTGGCTTTTTTGACATCAGGAAATAGTATTAAGTCTTTGTTATGGCAGATTTTCAAAAGTATCTTTTCGAGCGAGCTGGATCAAATAAAAGTGAGTTAATTCCAGGGATGCGGAGTCGGAGTGGGGAGTCGGAGTCGCCGGAGTCGCATGTTTTAGGGTGGAGTCGGAGTCGGAGTCGCTTTTCTGAATGTGTGTGGAGTCGGAGTCGCGTTTTCGAATGTGGTGGAGTCGAGGTTGGAGTAGCTATTTTTGGTGTCTTTGATTCTAATTTTTTGCAAAAAAACATTTATAATGTTTAAAACCAAAAGGAAACAAAGCAGAGTTGAAATACTTTACTGAAATGCTAAAAAAATCGCAATGTGTCTATTGATTATTTTATTCGAGGTTCGAAACAGCGCATTTATACCTATCACCTGATACGGTCAATGGTCATTGATATCAAGTCATTGTGGGTTCGCATACATATATATGTGATACCTACGAGTGCTAAGTATAATTTTCGTACTGAAGCAATAATGCATATATTATAGTGAAAAGTCGGAATTAGTCATTGAAAGCATCGAAAAT
>JACJUY010002479.1:0-34883 GCA_014220935.1 Platorchestia sp. MABIK | reverse complement strand
CTAACCAACAACACACGTATCAGTGTATTGTTGAAAGCTAGTGAACTGAAATATTGACATCTGCAGTCATTTATTTTTCTTCCGAACACGGGATAGTCCCCGGCGTCTTTCTTGCTGTCGAAGTCTTGCTACCTCTCTCTTGCGGTTGGACACATTTCTATCCATGGTGGCCTCTTTTTCCTGAATTTTATTCTGAAATGTCGTCTATTATCCCTTCGAAGCTTTTCAAGAAAATCAAAATTTCGAAAACAATAACTCAAGTTCCAAAATCTACGGCCTTATACCCAGTGATAGCCAGGTTACTGGTCGAACGAATTTAAAACATTTCTTTTTGCATTATCAATTAAAAATATCAAAGCGACATGATAAATTTCAACAGAGAAAGCTCCATAGAAAATTTCTATTCTTAAAATAAGCCGATTGCGTATTGTGGAGACCATAATCAAGAGGGGGTACATAATCAAGAGGGGGACGGACGCGGCTACTTTTATAATAGTGATAACCAAGATGTAAAATAACGTTGAGCAATAATATGCCACCTATTCTGCATTGTTACCCTGCATAGTGTAGGTACCGAGGAGAAAAGGCGGTGTGCAAATCCTGCCTACCATATCTACATGTATGTATGATATATCATAAATTTGTGGGTTTTGAGCATAGTAATTGAATAAACTATTGTAATTTCGTTGAATCGGAGCATCCTTAGGAATAGATTAAGCTGCTGATACTTATCTATGCTTATCAGGGTATGCACTGCCTACTTTGCCTGCTCAGAAGACACCTGTCAGTAATATATATATAATAGTGTACACGACCCGTCATAAATGACGGGATTCGAAATTGTCGTTATATTAATCTTCCAGATGTGGATAAATTAATCCATCCTAATGGTAGCCACGATTAAAATATTATTGTGCTTGCGCACTGGTGAAATTCGAGTTTATGAAACGAGTTTCACCAGTGCGCAAGCACAATAATATTTTAATCGTGGCTACTATTAGGATGGATTAATTTATCCACATCTGGANGCACTTAAGCAATTTTTTGTTATTTTTACGATAAAACTCGCAAGCATTTTACAATTACGAAAAATTTACGAATAAACATTCGTTAGGAAATTAACACTAAGTCTTCAATGATAAACGTTAGTAGCTATTTCATTAAATAAATAAAATGTGCAAACATTATTCAATGCTTAATAGCTTGAAACTGCAGATACTTTTCCAAACCGTAAAATGCTTGCATTTCTCATTGTAAAAATATCAAACACCTGTTTTAGTGGGGTAGGAACTTCAAGACTTCACTTTCACCTTTTTCACCTTTTCACCCATCAAGACTTCACCTTTTTCACTTCAAATTGATCTAAGTCAAGATCAATTTAATCCAAGTCAAGATCAGTTTTATCGAAGTCAAATTTAAATTAAAGCAGTCCTAAGTTAAGTTAAGAATTGACGTAATCACTCGTTAATTCGAGCGTTTTTTGTTTTAAATATGCCTTTATTTTATGTAATGAGCAAGACAATCGTTTTTCTTTTCAGCAAGGAATACATTAAATTTCCGCCGGTGTCCGGTGTTGCAATCTAAAGACAAGATGTCGTGAAATGGGCTAAGTATCCAGCATCACGAGGCAGAGTGTGATTCAGATCTTTGAGCGGCGTAAAAGATAACAGTCAAATATATATAATTCGTTTTATACTACTCACTAAAGTTCTTTTAAAATTCTACATTTATGGCCGTTTGCATTCATTCAAATTTTTATGTTCAAAAGGTAATTTTATGTTACACAAAAACATAGTAGTATTGAGGAATTATTTACACTCAAATAGAGATTTATGTGCGTGAAATTTCACTTCATCACATGTATCAAATCATAAATACATGCTACTAAATAAGATTATCATTGGACGATATGTAGATTTAATCCATAAAAAAATATAGCAACAAAGTCCTTTTTCGCTCGTCCAAACGATTTTCGCAAAAAGAAGTTACAATTTATCTCATCGACAGAGATGATATATTTGCCTTGGCCTATTAATTTGAAGAGATGACAACAATTTTATTGCTAATGCAGGAATGTATCTGTGTAATGGACTCCTATCAATTGAATGCAAACGGAATCGTACAAAAGTATTTAGTAAATCGCGTTTGTATATTTCTCCTAAAGATTAAATCTACATAACGTCCCATAGTTCTCTTATGTATTCGCATGTATATGATTTCATACATGTGATAAAGTGAAATTTCAAATATGTAAACCTCTAAATGAGAGTGAAAACATCCCTAATACTGCTATGTGTAACATGAAATTACATTTTGAACATAAATATTTGAATGGATGCATACTAACATTAATGCAGAATTTAAAATAACTTCAATAAGTCGTACAAAACAAAGTGAACTGGTTAAATCATATATTTGACAGGTATCTTTTGCGCCGCACAAAGATCTGAATTACACTCTGCCTCCTGATGCTGGATACTTAGCACATTTTACGACAGCTTGTCTTTAAATTGTGACACAGGCGAAGGTTTTATGTATTCCTTGCTAAAAGGAGAAACAATTGTCTTTCTCATGACATCCATTAGAAACATATTTAATGAAAAAAACGCTCTAATTAATGAGTGATTGTGTCAATTCTTAACTCAACCTAAGGTTGGATTAACTTGAATTTGACTTGGATTAAATTGAACTTGACTGAGAATAATTCGAACTTGACTTGGATTTATTCGAATTTGACTTGGATTTAAATGAATTTGACTTGGATTTAAATGAATTTGACTTGGATTAAAATGAACTTGACTTGGATTAATTTGAAGTAAAAAAGGCAGCGCTAACATTGGCACGCACGTGGTATCATACATTAGGTTTCAAAGTTTCTTTGAGTCCTCACAACTCGAAAACTAAGGAATTTTGGGCATTTAATCATTCGTGAAAATTGATTTATTTTGAGTTTTCAACCTACTATGGAAATTTGTCCGCACAAAAAAAATATATACATATTGAAACGCTAGGTGTCTCCATCAATTTATAAATAAAATGTGTTTTTGTACTTAATTTCCCCTATGTTTTTACAATGGGAATTAGCTTGATTGGATGGTATCATAAATATCATTCAAATGCTGTGAAAAACCTAACATCTGCTCACTTTTGTTTATAAATGAAAAAATTTGCCTGAAAATTAAATCCATTGTTGAGACAATGTAGCTTATCGTGGAAAAAAGATATGTCAAATTTATTGAAAACTTCTTTGCTAATAATGATTTTAAAAATATTACACAGTTATGCTTGCTTGGTTGGTGCGTACGTCTGCGATGTTCATGAGGATGTTAATTGACCGTATCAGTGATAAGAGTTTCACCAGTGCACAAGTACAAAAATATTTTAATCGCGGGTACTATTAGGGTGGATCTATTTGTTTGTCATCTATATCATATGACTTTTTTAAAGAAAGCTATCGAATCCTGTCATTTTTGAAGAATCATGGACACTAGTAGATATACGAGTATATTAGTAAAACTTGAATTTTAACGTTCTATTGCCAATTTAAAAGTCGTTCGTAAATTAAAATCGTAATAACCATATGTACAGGTTGCAATACCTGGAAGCAGTAATTTTCATCTTATAAATTGTAAATAGGTGGAGTTGGAGTCACAAAATTGTGATTAGGTGGAGTCGGTGTTGGAGTCGCAAAATTTTAGAAAGGTGGAGTCGGAGTCGGAGTCGCAAAATTCTGGAAAGGTGGAGTCGGAGTCGGAGTCGCAAAATTCTGGAAAGGTGGAGTCGGAGTCGCAAAATTCTGGAAAGGTGGAGTCGGAGTCGCAAAATTCTGAAAAGGCGGAGTCCGAGTCGCACATTTATTCCTCCGACTCCGCAACCCTGGTTTCGACTTTCGAGAGTAATATTTTATGGTCCACACAATAGAATGCGTTTCGAAAGTCAAGAAATACAGAGAAGACAGGCTTTCCTTCATCTATGTTAGAATAAAGGAATTGTAAGTGATTTAACATTGCCTGTGTTATTGATTTTTTGAGCGAAAGCCGGATTGTTTATCGTAAAGAAATGATTTTTGTTCAAAATAAGAGTATATATAAGAGTATAAATTAGAATATAAATAAGAGTTGAGAGAGGTTTGGCTCAGCGCCGAGGCGAACTCGACGCACTTGTCCGTAGTCAGGACATTCGAGAAGGATGTGGCGGACTTTTAAAGGTACAATATAATTATCGCAGTACGGTTGCGGTCGGCCCTCCAGAAGTGGCAGTGCGTGAGGCGCGTGTGGCCTATACGAAGCCTAGCGAGGACCACTTCCCAGAGTCGATCCCTCTGCTGGGAGAACGGGAGCGGACGGACGTCTGGTTTTATCAGTTTTAGTATGTTGTTGGCAAGTGCCGACCACTCAGCTTGCTAGTGTTCATGTATGCTCTTTTTGTAATACCACTTATGGTCTGTTAGAGGAAGGTGAACTGGATTTAATTGCAAATGGAGAGCCTCTCAAGCTGCACGATCGGCTGCCTCGTTTCCCGGCACTCCGACGTGGCTGGGCACCCAGAAGTAAGTAAACTGTTTACGGCTCGGAATGAGGCGACACTGTATGAGTTGTACAATGGGGTGAGGCGAGTTGTATCTCGAGAGTGCTTGAATCGCACTGCGCGAGTCGGTAATTATAGTAGTCACCAGGTGAGGAAGAGTTTCAGCGTGGTTAAGAGCATCGTATACGGCATATAATTCTGCGGTAAACGAGGTAGCATGCGGCTGAATACGACGTTGAAACGTCGTGGAGCCTTGAATATAAGCATATGCTTCTTCTTCTGGAGCTTCCTTTCCATCCATGTAAATACGGGAAAGAAATTATTGGGTACGGATATGAACAAGGTTAAGTGCTCGAAGATAGGATGGACCGGTCGTGGAATTAAAATATTTGTAAAGTTCACGACAGATGCTAATAGCAGGTTATCTCCACGGTAGAAGTGGAGAAATCTTTTCTAGAAGAACCTGGTCTCGATGGGGAGCACAGCGACCTCGAAGGACCGAAACACGTTGGAAGAAGTTTCTCAAGTCTGGGGCCTCTCTCCTGATTCCGCGCCGGTCAGCGAGAGGTGCATTTGCTTCGGTGCTCAATTCGCGTAATGGATTGGAGACGCTTGCCTCAACTCTGGCCGCATAATTGAGACTTTTTATAGTCGCATAGAGCCGCAGAGGCAGGAGACCAGAGTCTGAGTGGAGGCTTGTCACAGGGGAGGTACGGTATACTCCCGTTGCGATACAAATAGCAGCATTTTGGATGGGCTGGAGAAATTCCAAAACGGACGGTGCCGCGGAGGAGTAAACCTCCACGCCATAATCCAGCTTAGGTTTAAGCAGCGTTATGTAGAGACGGAGTAAGGAAATCCTGTCTACGCCCCGTAATTTATTAAAGAGTAGCTTCAGTATATTAAGGGTTGAGTTACATCGCCGCTTCAGGTCTTACATGTGCGGCCTTCAGGTGAGGGAAGTGTCAAAAATCAGTCCTAGGTACTTGCACTGCTCCACCGCTCGCACAGGTTGACCATTCATTGTCAGAGTATGGGCCGTTTTGAGGTAGTTGTGTCGGAGACAGATATGCATGGATACTATATTTTTCAGCATTGAATTTGAATCCTGTTTGTTGACTCCAGCGGGTTAGCGAGTTGATTGTAAGTTGGACTTGCCCCTCGACAACTCGCGTGGAAGCTCCAGCAAAGTAGATCGTGAAGTCGTCCACAAATAGTGAGGCTCCAACAGATGGGGGTAAGGTAGCTGCTATTTTATTCACAGCTACAAGAAACAAGGTACAGGACAGTACGCTGCCTTGGGGTATACCTCCTTCAGCAGGGTAGGGCATCCAGGTGACTGATCCTATTCGCACACTGATACGACGATCACGGAGAAAGTTTTCGACGAAGTATGCCAAATTTCTGCGCAGTCCAAAGGAGTGTAGGGATCGAAGGATGTCATATCACCAGATGGTGTCGTAAGCTTTGGACAGGTCAAAGAAGACTGCTATGAAATGTTGTCTGGGGGTGAAAGATTCACGTATCGCTGTTTCCAGCTGGATCAAGTTATCTGTGGTACTGCGATTGTGGCGGAAACCAGACTGGATAGGGTTTATGCGTGCTCGCAGTGGCACAGTGGTTAAGGGATCGGCCTTGCATGTTGGAGACGAGGGTTCGTATCCCGGCGCTGGCGCTGCGATTTTCCCCTTTGGGTATAAGGGAAAGCTCAAGCACAATACCCCACTCAACCCGGGTGTCGGAAATGGGTACCGGCTTTACGGCGGAACCGTCATGGTGTCCTATATATAGTGCTAGTTGTAAGACATTTGAAAAACCAATGCTCAAGATCATTTGCATCAGGCTTTATTGGAAATAAAGCATCCTAAGATGCCGATGTTTGTTTTTTATGTGGTTTCCGCAATCCAATAACCATGCCAGTCTGGTGTTGAGAAATTTCTCCAGCAGTTTACGCAGTGTTCTCAAGAGTGAGATCGGTCTGTACGAGCTTGGAATGTGGGGATCTTTGCCTGGTTTGAGAATCGGGATTATTGTAGCGATTTTCCATGAGTTTTAATATGAGTGCGTGATGTATATTGATTGTGCAGGTGAAGTATTAGGTGCTGAAGTGAAGGATCAGCCGATTTTATCATTGAATAGGTGAGCCGTCTTGACCCGGACTGCTATCTGTGCAGTGTGATAGGTTAAAGTGAAACTCTTCAGGAGTGATCAGGTCGTTACACGGTTTATGAAAAATTGCTGCAAAGTTGAGAGCTTGGGTCTCCGCAGAGGATTTGTAAGCGAGAAAAGCAGGACTTGCTCGAGCAGGAGAGATGGGTGGACCGTCGGGCTGAACTTTCGAGCGATCTTCGCTACTTTTTTCCAAATTTCAGAGGGGGAGGTATGAGAGTTGATAGTAATCAGATAGTTTTGCCAGGAGTGCTTTCTGCTGTTGGAGAATACATTTTAACACCACACACGTGCTCTGTTAAATGCTATTTTGTTTGTTACAGATGGGAAGCGGCATAGTCTCTTCTTTGCTTGGCGGCGCAGTTGTAGCGCTCGTTGGCACTCAGCTGTCCACCAAGGGACGGGGGGGTTTCGTGAATTTGAGTGATAGTTTTGAAATGGCTTCACTTGCCGCTGTCTTGGTCTTGTTTTCTATTTGATTAAGGAGAGCGTCGGCCGAGTCGTCTGGGTTTCTTGGCCCGTCAACCTTTGTGTGATCTCTGTAAAGCGACTAGTTCGCCTTATGGATATTATAATGCCGTCTTATTTGGAGTGGAGTGGCGCGACAAAGAGTGACTCTGATTGGGTAGTGGTCACTGCCATATAGGTCATCTACGACTTCGAAGGTGAAGTCCTGTAAAGCCCGAGGAACATATGGCTAAGTCAATTATTGAGAAAGTTCCTGTTTGCAAATGAAAATGTGTTGGTGAGTTGGTATTCAAAAGGGAAATGTCATGGGGAATGAGAAAGTCTGCTGTCTGCCCCTCCGGTTGGCTTTCGGGGAGGGGGGGGTCCCACAAGGGGTAGCTTGCATTCATGTCCCCCCAGAAGCAGGAATGGTGGTTGCAGCTGCTCGATGAGGTGGGTGAGTTCGCGGGCTGAGACATCTAAGTGGGGGAGGTACAGGGAACATACGGTGTATGTTTTGGTGGGTAGGTGGATTTGTATGGCTACTGTCTGGAGATTTGTATCTAGTGGAAAGAGATAATATGGGTATCTCTAAAAGTTTAAGGTGATAATAAGAAGGGGGGTTTGCGAAGCGCCCAGTCAGGATGGTTTCCTGGAGGCACACGCAGATAGGATTTTCGTTGCGAAGAAGGACTTTGAGGTCATCGAATTTTGTGTGGTAAAAATGTATGTTCCATTGTATGATTTTAGCATTCTTTGGGGGTATTTATGAGTTTGTGGTTTGTCTGTACGAGAGGAGTGAAGGACAGGAATTGGAGCATTGCACTTGTCTGCAGGCTGGTCGGGTGGACGGGTGTGTTTCTTTTTTGAAGTTGAAGTATCATGCTGCGAGTACGGAGAGGGGTCTCGTTCTCGTTTGTTCAGAAAGGAGACATCCATTTTTTGGATTTGGAGTGGGAGCGAGAGTACGGCTGAGACAGCGAGGCGATGCGTGCATTTCGGGCGCAGGGTTTAGGCTTTGAGGATTGGGAACGAGAGTGTCGTGGTGGCACCTCGTTACTGCTTGAGATAGGTGAGGGTGTTTCCGATGGCTTATTTAGTTGAGATTGGGGGGGAGGCATCTTTTGCTCTAGCCGTTCCTGAGAACTTGCCTTTGTGCCCAGGGATACGGAGGGAGGGCACTTTGCTCGTGCTTCTTCCGGGTTTATTTGAGGAAGGCTGCCGCCCGCTCCCGCTGAAAGCTCCGGCCCCTGCGCATCCATAGCGGTCCCTCCCCTGATACCCCCCCAGGGGTGAGGTACCGGAGAAGGAAGCTGCTGCGAAATACCGGAGACGGAAGCTGCTGCGAAATACCGGGGACCTCCCTCCGGGCAGGCGAAGTAGTCATCCCCTGTCTACTTGTGGCCACTTAGGTGTTCGCAGTCGATGGCTTTTTTGCATTCAACGACCGCATGAGCGGCTGTCGCGTGCCGTTGTTCCCATCAGTCTGAAGCTGCACAGTGTTTGGAGGGAGACGCTTAAAGGTGGATTTTGCTCGGGTCGTGGTGTCACGTTGGGCATCACTTAAAATTTGGGCAGTAGTGGAGTCAAGTTATTGTTCATCCCGGGACTTCATGCTGGACGCCGGTTTCCTGAGTGGAGAGACAGTCTGCTGAGAAGGTAAAGTTGAGTGATGCGGTGGCTTTAGCTCCGCTGCCGGGGAGACGTCACCGAATGGGCCGCACCTGGCCTGTGAGGTTCTGAGGGTGCTGGTCCCTGACCAATAGGGGCTGCCACCGGCGTTTCCCTCGGCGGCCGCTGTACCACAAAACTGTAGGAGCGGCCATGTGACTTGTACCAGTCAGTGATTTGGGCTTTGGCGATACCGTATGTTGTATGCTCTTTTATCTTGGTGGTAATAATTTCCTTCCGGTATAGGTAATGTGGACAGGATGGGCTGTATGACGGGTGAGCCTCTCCACAATTCACACAGGATGGTGTCTGGGTACATGCGCGTGAGTGGTGTCCCAATCCTACGCACCGAGAGTCACGTTCAAATTGAATACAAGCATATGAACATAAATAAAACTCCTGAACGAGTATGATTATGGATATTTGTTAGCATTAGTTGATTTAAAATACCCAAGCCTCATAAAATGCGATCCATAAAGAAAAGTGAAGAGACTACTCAGAATGGACAGCAAAAAAACTGAATATATGCACGAGGTGCGACCCCGCATAGAATACTCTGTGAATAGTAACAACAAGTTAGGAAGAAAGAAGAAAAAACAATGAGGCGATAGGGAAAAAAGTGTAAGAACTGAAAAAAGAAACTTGGGCGCGAAAGATGGATTTCCCGAAGACTTATCTACAGTATTGCTGAAATAACCTAACAACATCTCCCTAGGAGGCACCAGTCCCTATAGCATCTATAGAAATTGACAAACCCAACTAACTTAAGCCTATTATATTGCCTATCTAGTTCCCTGAAAAGCTAGCATCTGTCCGAGCAAAATAATTTTTTTTTGAAATAGCTGAAATTTTTTCAGCATAACACGGGATCATCCGTTTCTTTGGTAGAACAGTGGAATTTACATTAGAAATGATACTTACATTCCTTCCAATATGCATCAGCAGATTGTACACTACTGCACTAGTAAATAGTATACAGATGTGAAGTGCAGGAATATCAGGAAATCATGACTTAAAACACAGAGTAGATGCAAACTTAGTTCAGGACTTTGGTTTAATATTTGCACAGTAAGTACCGCGCGAGGTAATACTTAGTTCACCCATCAAGTTCATGGCTACGGAGTTCGGATACAGCTAAACTTCAACGTTCACTATGTAATAGCAATTGATATTGAACGAGTTAAAGCTATTTCCGTAGATAATTTACACGGCGACCAATTTGCAATACCTCCATAAGCTGTGAGTAAAGAAACACAAGCACGTGATATTGCCACGGACACACGCACGTTGAACGCTGCAGCAACTATTTCACGTCCGCAGCAAAATCAAAATAATAAAATACAGGGGACGCTTCACTCACCGCCATGAGAGAGAGATCCCGGTAGCGACACAAGTGAGCGCCGACATTATCGTCGCTCTTGTCGCCGTTGTTGTCGCCGCACATGCCGCACACGCGGTCGCTTCCCAGCAGCTTCACTTTACCCCCCTTGTGGCCCACCTCTATGTGCACCACGCCTGTGATGGTGCATGAAACGTGGCCTCTCGTGTTGGACGCACTGCACCAACCTGCAAGCGGGTCAATCGTCAGTTTGGGCACGCACGTACGAGTCTAAAGCAAAAGAAAGAATTGAGCGCAGCCTTGAAGACCTGCTCGGCGCTCTCAACAAGACGCTAAGCCAGGCTTTTCAAGCTTACTTAAGCCACCCTTATGAGGAATAGACGATATCGTATGAGGCAATATATTAAAGGTTATCAATTCGAAAAGAATTTGGCACTGCCTAAAAATTGGCAGGCAGAAAATCTTGACCGAGGATAAACTTTAAACATGTAACAGTTGAGAGAAAATTCGTGCACGCCATGTCGACCAATGTAAGAGGGAAGAAGAAGAGTAATGGTTATCTTAAACACATTGAAATAAGTACTAATCAATACCCTTGAGAAGATATTTCGCACTGGATCTCTTGTTTTGCTCTCTCGAGGTTGCGATAGATTTTAGCAGTTCAGAAAGAGAACATCAAAATATTGTAATTTACCAACATCGGCTCAAAAAATGAACAATCGAGCAAAGGAATCCTGCCATTGACCATGCTTGTGCAACCTCGCCTGGACGGATAGAAGGTAGCGTCAGAATTCAACAATGGTGTAAAGACTCCGCAGCGTTTGGGAATACATGAACATCAAAACAGACCGCAGTCCAGCAAAGAAGGCAAGAAAGACTGAGCTCACCGATCAGCTGTTGCGTCACAGGGTGCATGATGGAGATCCTCTCTTCCACGGCGTCTTCATGTCTTCCATTTATCTGGGGAAAAAGTGGTCCCTTTTAACAAATTCGGACCTTGAGCATCACAAAAACAAAGGTCTTACCGTTCTAACTACAACGGGCTATTCAATAAGAGGCTCAAGTGTCGACATGAACTGACAAAGGTATGATATAAATGAACCTGTCTTTTGTCTAAATCAGAACCTCGTTTTCCCTTAAATGCACAGCACTTAGTCAGGTTCCAGATATCAGTTGAAAATGGTGAAAACAAATATCCGTTCATATGTATGAATTTTTCCACATGAAATACCCGTTCTTACGTAACAATAATATTGCATATGAACGCTGCCACAAGCGCCGTTAGTCTTTTCTGAAGTATGACAAACATTTTACTAAGCTATTCTCGGTAGCTTTTTTCCCACAGCTTCAAAAAAATAATTTAAATAGTTTAATCAACATCTTGCAATATTTTCCACAGTATTTGTGTGAAAGCTATTGTATGTACACATTAGAAAAAAAGTTATTTAGTTCTCTCGCTTCTTTTATCTAGTTCTCCATTGGATGAATGATACACCTGAACATACCAAGCGAATTTTACATTTCCCGCTCTCACATCTGCTTAACCTGCGAGGGACAAAGAATTTAAACATTTGTAACTAAACTAAACACGAACTCGACTGCTATGAGCTAAATTAACATCACAGTCATCTCGTTTGTACCCACTATTAAGGTATTTAATCCGAGGTACACGTCAACGTCGAAGTTGGCGTCGAGGTAGCGGAAGAAAGGAGACTGAACATCGGCGCCTGCATTCACGTCGACGTGAGTGAACACGTACCACTCGGGCTCGAAGTAACAATGGGCCACAGCGAGCTGGTAACAGCTCGAGGGAATTTTCGTAACTCGCAAACCATCCGCTGTTTTTAACATATCGTTACTAGTCCAGCACGAGCCTTGTTCGTCGTCCCAAAGAGAGGCGTCGTCGTTGTTGTAATCGTCGTATAAGCTACTGCGATCCACGATACCGTAGTAATCATCATTCCAACTAGGAGGAGTCGCCTCATCGTAGCTGAAATCATCAAATCGGAGGCTTGATCCTGATGGTTGAGGAGCGTTCAGAGTGTCTACGATAGGAGGCAGGCTGGTGTCTGTAACAACACGCGTGGTTTTCGGGATGTAGTATTCATTGGTGGGGTCACTTGAGAAATTGGTGAACTTAGCCAAGGCCAAAATGGAGGTGTCGAAGCACCGGGGTGTTCTAAGGTCGGTCGCAGTCCAGGGTAGACAGCAGGTGAGGCAACTGGCACTCCAGGCGTTGGTGAGCAGGGATCTGAAACATACGAGAGTTGGTCATCATTCAGAAAAGCTACTCTGTGTTTACGGTTTTGAAATAACTTCGAATATGAAGTAGTTGAAATCACAAATAAGATCGTGAAAACTAACAACTTAAGGCTTTAATAAGGGTATGTGCTGTGCTTCAAAATTGTTTTTAAGATGAAACCTATTCTACCCAGATGAGCTCAAAAAGGTAGCTAGAGTTTCTTGTTGATTTCAGGAAAATAGACTGCAATTGGAAGACCACTTATGATACGAAAAGTGGTCAAATTTCACAGAAACATGTAAACGTATAAAAACAGACATTCTATTAAAATCTCTATGGTAGCTGGCCATGAAGAGCTTCAGAGGGACCAGGTCACAGTTCCTGAGCTCCCACCCTTTAACACCTCACACACCAACAACACTCGCAGCAGGGTCAACAGAATCTAAGGTTATACTAATAAGTTAATTTAACACTATAACTGCGACTTGAGCCACCGATGGTCCATGCAATTTTCATAATGCTGTTGATTGACCAGTAGTCAAAAACTCAATTTTCACGAATACTTAATGAAAACTAAAGTAAGGTATGATTCAGTTAATATTTGCTATTTTCCATATTATTTACGACAATTGACTAAATATGAGTTGAATATTAAATTGCTGTTTCACTTTCCGAGGGAAAAGTGTTAAGGCCTCCCTAAGCAGAAACTAAACTTTCGACTTAGCGAGACTCGTGCCCTTAACATCGCCGCAATAATTTCATTCACACCATACACACTAATCATACAGAGTAGATTCATGCTAAATACCCAATTCCTCAAAATGAAACGGAATTTTATTGCGATGTAATATGTGCACTCCGTAGAAATAGCCTGAAGTATTTTATCTAAAGGCAGAACAGCAGTGCTAAGCTCAAGTACTTAAATCGTGAAAGGAAGAAATTTCCAGTTCTCTCGCTTACGAAGTTCAGTTCTTGATCACACAAGAAAGTTAAGACCACCACATCAGTGAAGAACAGTAGCCTCAATATTTTCAACGATTACACACCACTTTTGATAAAATTTTTATGGCTCCCACCCAACCACATGTCCATTACGCCAGCGCACCTTGATTTAGCTCCACACAGCAACTTAGAGATCTTTTTTCTGATGTTCTAGGTCCTAAATATTTGCACTTTGTGATCGAAGGGTTTTCTAATTGCATTCATTATCAATTTACCCCTCTCTTCAATTCATTGGATGAAAATTAGATAAAAATAAAATTATTAAGATATTTTAAGCTTCTCCAACGATAAAAAGTGTTCCTTAGAAAGGAAGAATGAAAGCAATATTTAGTTTGCAGTTTAAGGAACGCGGAATATCTGCACAATATGTGTGCTGATACCATCGCATAGAAGCAGTAAGTTAAGAAGAAAGTTCAAGAAACACGATGAAAGCCGAAGAAGGAAGTAGAAGGCTCTAAAAAGCAAGACAGCAGCAAACCGAAAAAAGATAATTCGTTACACGACAAAACCTATTGTTTCAACCAAAAGAAGGCCTACCTAAAGGGACCCATTCACGACACATGCCGCCAACTCCCACTCAGTGCACAAACCCCACCTCATGCCACTTTGCGTCGTGAGTGGGTACGCTCATGCTCCAACTCAAGCCATATTTCTAGGCATGAGTTGGAGTTGGAGCTGACCAGATTTTCGAGATATTTAGGGGGCGGAGCTCACGGCTTGTGCTGCCGACTGACCCGTGAGTGGGCTCGAAGTGCCCAACTCGTCATTTCGCTCGTGTTTTCGTCGTGTTTTGCGCTTTCATTCTGGTTGAATATTGCTGCATATATATATCTTGCTATAATAACTTTGTCACATCTGATACATTTCTCAGATTTTGAAAGGAAATGTGTTAACCAGCATACTGTCAGAAAAAAATGGCAACCACTATAATTTGCGCGCTATACTACTTGTGAGGTACGTTACAGTCCCTTCTTTTTCAACATTAACCAGCAAAAATGATTCTAAAGCGTTCCTCAAAGAATTTATAGAGCTTTATCAAAGCTACATGTGCCTCTGGCGTCTTGAAAGCGCGCAATATTCGAATCGACAATTGGGAACCGCAACGTTACAAGTGTTAGTAAATAAATACAGAGGTGAATCCCGATGCCACGAGGGAGGAGGACGTATTGAAAACCATAAACTCTTTACGAACCTGTTGGCGGAAATAACTAAAAACGGTAGAATCGACGAAAAGGTCAGGGACCAGTGGGATGAAATGGCCTTTCTCATCATTCTCAACGTGAGAAATGCCATCATGGTATCATGATGAGAAAGCCATCTTTTTATGGGAGGTGGTACCATAGAAAGAAGCTTCAAATAAGTTGAGTGATCCATCCGCAAATAATTCCTGTTATGTTTGGGCTTTAATCCGAGTTCCTCTAATAATTGATTATGAGAAAGCGTGTTCTTTTTCAAAAGCCAAGGCTTGCCTCACTGCGACTCTTTTTGAGCTTTCTGACAGCATCTAAAAAAAGCGATGTTTAATAGATCATCCGAGTCGAGATCTGACATCCTCAATCACCAGAATTGCAGCGCAACTGAGAGATTGGGCTTGCACCGTGAGTCCTCGGGACGACCTTGTTGGAGTTGGCGGTATGTGTCGTGAATGGGTCCCTTAATCCTCAGCTCGGGACCTCACATTATCCCCTGGGAGCGCCTACTCCTATAAATACAACTGCTGTTCTTCTCCTGAGAAGCACTTCCAACATTTGTGAGCAGAAAGAGGATATTCTGATTCATTTGAAACAATTCTTTAAAAAACACTGTTCTTGGAACACAGTTTGGCCTTCTTGGTGCCTTTGCTCCACGTTTGCAAGGATCGTTTCCTGGCGAACACGGAGAGCAAGCTGTGACGTGTGATTCTGCGCCGACAAATCGAGACCACCCGATCACCAGAAGTTATCAAACCGGAGTTGGCGGTGAATGGTTTCTGCTGAACTCGCACGAGGAGACTGATTGACGACCTCTAAATATTCATACCCGCCACAAGCACAGGACGGAGAGTTGCTTCAGGGACAAGACAAGGCATTTGCAGAGTTAGGAGACATGTCGCTTGTGGCCGATACTATTTGCATTCTTGTTA
Organism: Platorchestia sp. MABIK; assembly: GCA_014220935.1. NCBI lineage: Eukaryota > Metazoa > Arthropoda > Malacostraca > Amphipoda > Talitridae > Platorchestia > Platorchestia sp. MABIK. The sequence goes on along the minus strand of JACJUY010002479.1, from coordinate 19,364 downwards.
GCCTCGGCACTCGCATTGGCATGGTCATCAGAAAATTTAAATGATAATTTTCCTGTTCTTTTGAGTAAGATTTGTGGATATCTTCCAAGATGGTCATACTTTACTCTATTAATTAAACCAAAACCTTTACTGACGCCTATTTGACGGGCATGAGTTGGCATCAAATGACAATTTCTTATTGTGTTCATCAGAGGGTGAAAAAGGCATCGGTGCATATGGGTGTTATGTTTAAAGATGCTTCAGGGCTCATGTTCAAATAATTTGAGTCTATAATTAAAGGATTGAAGAGGTCCGTGAATGTGGTGCATAATAACACGAATTTCATTGCATGAAAGATAAGGTATGAATTTTATCGCACGATTGCTGCATTGAAAAGTGATCAATGTGGCACAGATTGTCCGTTCAGTATCATAGCCACTATACATTCGGAGAAAGGCTCTTGCAACGTAGTAAACTTAAACGTCGGTCTAGCATTTTATTTTTCAACCATTCACTTCAACAGGAACCATCGCAGTACTGTAGAAGCAGTAATTTCTGATTTCTTCCAAAACACTGCCTGTCATCCTACAGGCTCGTCAACTTTTTGCAAACCTGTAGAAATTCACATCGAGCTATGATGGGAAAATTACAAAATGGCCATCAAGTTATGGAAACTCCGTTCTAAGATCGTCCACTGCGAGAGTGATCTCTTCTCTTGAGTTCCAAGATGCTGGAAGAGAAAGTCTCACCTGTTGGCGACTACGGTGGCAACATCGCTGGAGCCGCACCCACACTCCCCGTACACCGGCAGCACCGCAGGGTACATGGCAGTGAACAAATAATCTTGGACAGCTCTCCACGGCACTCCAAGACTTGAAGACAACAGCTGCAAAATTGGCTCAAGTCAGTCTAATGTTTACTGTGAATAAAAACTGCTAAGAGAAGCAGAAAATAAGTAACTGTGGTCTCCCAGATAAACTCGAGATGTCCCACATGTAGACGCTAAGGGTAGTCTGGTGAAATTTGTGCCTACGCAGATGAAAAAGCATGCCCATCTTAGTCCCAACTGGACATGGCTGAACGCATCACGAAGCAAATAAAGAGCAAGTGACGCACAGAGTTATCGACTGCACTTAGTAACTTCCAATTAAATTAAAATGATAAATTTACTTCTCAATGTTGGCGCCTAAATATAAGTAAGGTAAGACTTACACACCGAAAAAGAAGCTTGCGAGGAGGCATCAATTTGAACTTCTAGCTTTAACGTAAACTAAAGTCAAGCCCCATAAATTCACGGCACACTTCACAGGCATTTGCTGTTTTCATATCCGTGACAAATTCTGCTGTGCCGATTTTTGGATAAGATTGACACATCTTTTTTGGGTGAATTCTAACGATACTGTACTCGGTGTTGTCTAGCCGCCTCAGTTCTTACTGCTTGAGATCTGCTTTCTTTGTAAGATGAGTCAGTCGAAAAGAAAAATTAGCTCTAGGTTTTTACACTTTGCTCACGTAAACTAAATTATAGTCAGGAAAAAATGTGGGTCAAGTTAACCTTCGCTATACAATAAAGCAAAAGGAAATTTCCTGGAACAAACTGGAATTTAAGCATACAGAGGAGGGTAGATTCATTTTCGTAAATTTAAGAGAATAAAATTTTCGAGTATCAGGGCGGTCACCCGATGTACGGCTCCAATTGAATGTTTGTGCAGCGCCAGAGATGTTAAATAAAAAATATGACAGAGATCTTAAATAAAAAAGCCACGAGCACCATGCGGTATGAGGAACTTGGATCCCTTAATAGAGACAAAATACGCTCAAATTTTTAAACTGTTATATTCTACCGCGCAATTTAGTACAAGCATTATTTTCTCAATTTAGTACGAACTTTGTCGGTTAAAATATAATGCAAGGACAATCTGACTTCCCTCACAATAAACCAGCGTAATGATGATAATAATAACAATGGTGATAATAATAGTAATAGATTAAGAGTTACATTTCCACATGGGTCTCCAGTTATTTGCAACTATGACCAATGTATCATAGTAATCATCTCAGAGTGGTCATAATTTACTCATACTTTACGAGTTTAACTAATTGAGCATTGAACAAAATTTGCAGCATCATGCTTGCATTACTCGCATGAATCTGGGAAAGGCTAATAACTTCCTTTCAATTTCCCTTAATAGAAATAAGCGCTACAACAGGCAGAAGGATCCTATGCAAAATTAACACATCGAATATTTATCAACCATTCTTGGGGGGTTGTTTTTGACAGCAAATTGAGGGAAAATTTTTTTGTCGTTGCAGCAGAAGGAAATACCTCCGCCAGTAATCCAAAAGATACAAATGCATTTCAAATCATCAAGTTAACTATGAGCAATTTGAGGCCGAGAATAGGGTCAGCTATACCGGTGTTGTTTTTCGGAATTCGGACGTCTTATTCTTTTGAATGCAATGTTAAATCTTGAAATTTGATCACACTGGCAAAAATTGCTACTCAGAATTTGGGAGAAATGTGTATTATGCGTTTTTCTCGTCCTTCGTTAATTTAACGATAGAGCTAAACTCATCTTGAGTGTGCTCTACCAATTCAAGAAGAATTTAAACTGCTAGCACGAGGTCTCTAGAGCTGCAATTAATACCTGAGCGTGTTTCACGAACAGAATTATCTACTGAATAAATGTATTCAAATGATGCGTCACTTCAGTAATAATAGAACATTCCCTGATGTGCATAGAAGCTCAAAGTCGCCGTTCCGAGTCACAAAAATTCGAACGACTCACTAAAGTACTGCTCAGGTCCAACTTTTTATTCTTATCAAGAACCGTACACAAGACCCAGGAGAGTAACTCAAGGTTATCAGTCGCACGCGTTACAGAAATGGTCTCTTCATAACGATAGCATCAACACAGCACATCTTTTGAGTCGAGTCGCTGCGAGCCCCTACCACATAAAACGCAAGAAATTCACAAAATTGAAATGTTCCCACAAATATTACTAGCACAGTGAAAAAATGTAATACGTTCACAGTGTACTTTGTGTTCCAGGCACAACAGGCGTTTCTTATTCATGTGCGACAAAATCACCTTTCAAGCTCACATTTTTAAGGATAGAAATCTTTTCTGTGTCAATGCATGACCTCCACTCTGATACCGAAATAAAAAAGTAACATCTCTGTGAAAGAGTGCATTTGGCCTGGAGCATTAGACTGGTTTCATTTTTAAATTAATTTAATCACTTCAAAAATCCTCTGCACGAAAGGCCTGCTGCACTCGAAAGCCAGCCTCGCAATTTTAGAGATCTCATTCCATGTAAAAAATCCTCATTATTTACAACAGCAGAAGACACACGAGCAATCAAATTTAAAAGCAAATAACAGCACAAAAATGTGTTGTAAAAATCTTGTCCGCACGTTGCGCATGAATTGAAAAGATCACGACCTTCTCTAGACACAAGGTGGTCTGTCCTAGCTGAGCTGCTGTAGCATACAAGTCTCGCCACCCGCCGAAGTAGCAAAAGTGTAGCGTTACCAGTGTCTGTCTCTGTGTTACTGGAGCCGGATTTTGAAACAAGTTTCTTCGTCGTAGTGCATAATCTGCACCGAAAGCTTATTTGCCGACTTGGCTACATTGCGCTTTTTTTTCGGCCATAAAGCTCTAATTTGTTGATTTAATGTAATGTAGCCAAATCAACAAAAAACTTTCGCTGCCGGCTGTACCGTAACAACAATGTCAAATTGTTCAAAAATCAGGCCTTGATGCGTACTGTTTGGAGTGGATCAGTAGAAGACGGAGTGACAACGGTCCAGCGTTCCTTTCTCTCAACAACCACTCAATGATTCGGTACTACCACCAAGCCCCTGGCAGTCGAGACTTCAGCAGGGGATCAGAGTTCTATTTACCACCACATTTCCTCGGAACTGATATAGTAGATCAATCATAATAGGCGCAGTGTGTTTATTATTTCTTTCTATTGGTGACAGCCGAAAATAGAGATATGGTGAAGCTGCGTTACTGGTAGAATCACATACTTTTAATTCTGCAAGGAAGTAGAAAGTAATTAACGCCATAGTTTATTTACTAATTTTGTTAAAAGATACTCGTAATTTATGATGCAAAAGGAGACAGCTTTAATGTCAATTCTGCTGGGGTGTGTAAACTATTCCTAACACTTATGTTCATAACAGGGTAGGAGGTCATTTCACCTCGACCCTGACGCAAGTGTGAACGCCAGTAGTTAAATGTTTAATATCAGTGTAGTGAATCGAATCATCCAAGATTCATTTCAGGACGTGCAATGAGGAAGTAAACATCGTCAGTTTCAATTGGACATCACGCACGCCTCCATTAGCAACACATCTACCGTTACTGCAAGTGATGGTGCAAGAATCCTAAACCCAATTCTACACCGCCACAAAACCCGTGTCATAACTCGATAATTATTTCACCTCAACATCCCTTACGTCACTGTTCATGTTTATGTAAAGCACTTACGTCACTTTTCTTGTTTATGTAAAACACTTACGTCACTGTTCTTGTTTATGTAAAACACTTACGTCACTGTTCTTGTTTATGTAAAACACTTACGTCACTGTTAATGTTTGTGTTAAGCACTAACGTCACTGTTAATATTTACGTGAAGCACTTTCGTCACTGTTAATGCTCACGTGAAGCACTCACGTCACTGTTAATGCTCACGCGACGACCGGAAAACAAGCTCTGTGTATCTGAATTATCCCTCGCTTACGCTTTGACGCTGCGCGGTGACATTGAGGACATCGTAGACCGCGAGACCGTCCATGGCGAGCGCGGGCTCTAGAAAATCAGCCGAGCACGCCGTCTTGACCTTCTCCTGCAGCAGCCTGCGCCGCTCGTGCGTCACGCCCGCAGATGCCTGCACAGAAGCTCTTGAAATCAAATGCACCACAAAGAAAGACAGACGATTTGAATACTAATTACGCGTATAAGTTAACGTGATCATTTTGTCTTTCTTTTGTAAAGCTTTTTTCCGTAGTAAAGTGAGTTGTGCTCCAAGGACTAATTAGTCAGCAGAAAACAATTGTAATGAAAACAAGAAAAGGTAAGAACAACACTAATATAATATTATTCCACAAATCAAACGAAATTACGCGAGAGGAACAGAAGTGAAACAACACTCATAAAAAGCAAAACACTAAATAATCAACGAAACACGCGCCCTCTACGCGAACACACGAGCCGATACCTACTCGACGAATTGAATAGCGTGAAAACAAAGACAACTCGAGCCTGGCTTCAATGACTGCTATTCCACCAACACAGAATTTCCTGCAATTTCGGAAGGGCGAGTGCAGTGTGCAGTGAGGCAAATTAACACTGATACGCTCCATATTGATTGGAAAGCACCTGGCAAATCCAGCACCCGTAATCACCAGTTCCGCTCAATGTGCTGTATTGTGAGTAACGCAGTGACCTCGTTTGATGAATACGGTTTGCGCAACATGAAATTCTGTGTAAACATGATGGTTCCAATTTATGAAAATACTGCGTAAAATTGTGCAGAAATACCGTGTAGTAAAGATGATGATTCTAATTTATAAAAATACTGCATGAAATTATTTGCTGAAGTGAAAATAGATTTGTGCTTCCGTAAGCTTAGCTTGCACTAAATGTATAGGAAATTGTTGGGATGTAATTAAAATTTCAATCAGAGTCACAGTTGCAGTAAATTTTTGTTACCGAAACCAACGTCAATTGTGTGAATAGAAAATTTATTGTAAGGTAAGCAAATGTTAAGTTGGCTTAGGATATGTTAAGATTGTGAAGGTTAGGTCAGGAAAGGTTAAGTTAGGTCAGGATACGTTAAGTCCAATTAGGACACACTAGTATAAGATGCATTAAAGCTTGGATAGAAAACGGTAAAAGAGAATAGGTTACGATTGATTTAGATATGAATAAGTTAAAAATGAAAACGTAAACTTTTTTTCTCGAGTCCGGATAGTTTTTATTTTCAGAGTTTACTTTCAGAGTACACTCCAAAATTGATTCGTTTATTTGAAGTGACCAAAATGAAAAACCCAGTAAAAATTCAAATTTTAATGGAGTCACGCAGGACTAAAAATTCAGCGTCTCACTCAGCGCAACACGCAACAATGTCAAAAAGCGAAGCTTCTTGACAGACGAAAAAGAGAAAGAAGGAGACGGAAGCAATAACAACGAAGGCACTCGTGTAAGTGGTCAGTTGTAGAGTACACGAGCCTCTTCAGCGAGGATGTCAACAAACGAGAAGCAAATACGAAGCTACTGGACCACGATACTCACACCAGACTCCAGCAAGAAGGTGAGCGGCCAGAGCTAACGATACAGACGCTAAATTCTTCAAGGTACACTGACAAGGACAGACGCTATCAGTACAATTAATCGGTGAAATCCACGAAAATTACCGTAACCGAACGAGCGACAAGTCCCTAAGATTCATAAAAGAATCATCTCCTTCAGTTCATCCCCTCAAATTTCCTAACAAGAACAGTGATACAAGTATCACAGATGGAGAATAAAGCAAGGAAAATTATGACTCACACGATATTATCTTCGTATGCTCAAGATATCAAAGCAAGCAATAAAAAGTAAAATTTAATTTTCGGGGAGTCATTAGAGGGCAATGAAAAGCAGATAAAAGGACATAAGGGACACAGGAGGTGTTTGTATAGGGCAACATCGAGCGTCTATTTGCGGGAGAGATTTTTGAGATGGCATTGGCTTGAGGAGTGCCACTGGAAGTCTCCTGGCAAACACGATGAAGCATCAAGAATGCATGAACGGAACATCCAAGTGGCTTCGGAATGGAGAAGTCCTCCCTCAAGAGAACTTCGTACAAACAAATCGTAAGTTAAAGCAAACAGCTAGGAGTTCTCGCGGGCCAGGCTTCCGAGGCTCTTGTGTGAAGAGTTCGGCTGAGCTCACACGGCTCCACGCTATCGTTATTGTAACAGGAACTACCTGCTCACTGGAGCGTGCCAGCCCAAGTGACCACCGCTGCATGCCCTGCGTTCTACCAGAACTGTGCGTTCTCTACTTAATCAGCCCTACAGGACCATCTCAGCAGTGATGCGATACACGAATATTATATTGTACGAGAATTTGTTACTCATTTAATCAGCCTTACAGAACTACCTCAGCAGTGATGAGACACACGATGGTTATATTGTACGAGAATTGTCTACTCATTTAATCAGCCTTACAGAACCATCTCAGCAGTGATGAGACACACGATGGTTATATTGTACGAGAATTGTCTACTCATTTAATCAGCCCTACAGAACCATCTCAGCAGTGATGAGACACACGATGGTTATATTGTACGAGAATTGTCTACTCATTTAATCAGCCCTACAGAACCATCTCAGCAGTGATGAGACACACGAAGGTCGTATATATAATTATGTAACCTCTGCAACAATTAGCCATATCGATTTAACAACCGCAGCCGTACAAGACGATCTCAACAGTGAGACGTTATGCAAAGAAGAATTTAAAGATGTAAGGATCACAGTTAAACTTACTGCTCGAAGAACAGTTCTGATTCATCCGACTTTTTCTCCGGATTTTGTTTGTAAATCGTTTAAGACAGTGCTTGCCTAACATTTCAATCAAAGTTACACGTTCAATTTTACCTTAGAACAGACAGCGCCAGGAACACTTGACTTCTTTTTTTTTTAGGGCCATTTTTAACAAAGTATAATTTCTTAGAGATTATGTTCAAGAACAAATTCTCAAGTTAATGAGGACTAGCGAATGGAATAGAATGAGAAGATCAAGCAAAAGCTACAAATTTAAGCAAGATATAAATGTCCAGCACTCTTTCCCAACGCCGCGTGAAACAAAAAAGACCATTAAACTACTTTAAACTGTAAGTGTTTGACTTAGAAATTGCTATTGCTACGGAGTGGATCAATAGAATTATATTTATTCATTCTCAGTTCCATTTGAAACTGCCATTTGCATTGCACTCACTGCATTTACATATAAAAAAGATGCGCAATTTAAACAGAAAACATGAGCTACGTATGCATTGGAATGAATTTATAGTAAAACTGGCAAACGCTCAAGTCTGAGAGTAAAAATTCATCACGAGTTAGAGAGATTAAACATGAAATCCTCAAATTAATTTATTAAAGAAGAAGAGGCGTTAAGAAAAAACACAGGTGAGAAAACCGCAGCAAGGTCTTGCTTTCCCTCACAGAGAACCGCCGGGGAACTTCGCGAGGCGAAATGAGCAAACGATAAGCTTGCAGATATGTTGGGGAAAGATCCAACCCGGCCAAAGCTGAGATTAGCAAAAGGAAAGTTAGTACGCATCACTTAGCAAACTTGGGAGAGCAAACAGAGGTAAAGTTTCTTGATTAACGAGAAGAAGTTCGAACGTCGAGTCTGAATCAGGTTCCAACTTGGCAAGCCTCTTGCTAATAGAAATTAGGTCCTTGTTTGCTCTGTTTACAGAAGGAAGCGCTCGAGGGTTTAGCTCATTAAGCTATGATTACACTGAAGTGGACGTCAAATACTTCATCAGTACTTCATTTAATGCTTCACCATGCCAAGTAGTTAGCAGTGACGCACTCAACTCAGCGACGGGTGAGCAAAGATTTAGATCTCGGAATGGTTTCGGCAATTTTTTATCTACCATGAGAAATGATTTTAATCAACTGTCGCAATGGTGAAACAATCAGAGATTAGTCGCATAAAAAAAAGGAATTTATCAAATGAATTTTTAACAAAACCTACAACTCAGAAGCAGTGTTTTAGCTAATGAGATAATCTCCTTGCCAGCTAAGTAGGTAGTGGGCAGCAAACTTGGTACCTCCGTGAATCTCTAGCACATCCTGGAGATAGTATCCGCTATGATTTCCTATTACAGCAAGGATTGCGACCGAACTATTAATATTTCAAATAGGAAGTAAAAACTGATCATAAAGTGCCCTGCACAAATAATTAAAGAAATGCTGTTCAAATGATATCATAAGGATCTTACACTCATTAAAATAAACTACAGAGAATTTTGCACTTCGATACATAGAACAAGGCTAGAAAACTTCAAACGCGCCGCAGGGATCGCATGCACATAGCATTGCGATACGCCAACTTGTGAAATGAGATAACGCTGCAATTTATTTCGTAGATATGACATGTAACTGTGGTAATCACAGCCGACACCAGTTCCCAAGTTTTGCACGTATTTCAATGCAGTACAGGATGTAAAGTCAAAACCCGAAACCATATTTTTATGACTGACTTACCAAGCAATTTGAAAAAGATGACATAAAAGAAGACAAAGCCTTGAAATTTAAATTCAATTTCATGAACAAATAGAGGAAAATACTCAGAAACGTAATAAAGTCTACAGATTTAGCTCCATGCATTTAGGTTACTTTCATACATAAAGTCTGCGGATAGAGCTCCACGCATTTAAGTTACTTGCACGCAATGATTCATGCTGCACAGCATGACACGAACATGATGGAGAGCATACACGGCATTCCTCACACCATATAACGATAGGATCAAACATTTGTTTCGACAGTCTACAAAAAATGAACGGATCCTGCTCAAGTCAATAATACAGTGCGGCCTTGAATAAAGTTTCTTCTTGTGCCGGTCACCTCGCTAGCTCAGGTGTGAATTGCAACGCCTGTAAACTTGACCTATTTACAACCTGTCGCATTCTCATCTCGAGTGACCGTTACTTGGTCTTCAAATACATGCATCACGCGAACAGCTTTCAGTGCAGTTGTGGAACTTATGATTTAGAAGAACAAATTTATGCCCTTCGTTACCTTCAGATAAAAAAACAATTTGGTGAAATGCTCTTCATGTTGGTATCGGCTTTTGAAACGTGATTTGAATATCTTTTATATTGATCTTTTTACGGTCAGTGACCCCTTTCGATATCGTATAGTATGAACGATATCGAGGCTACGAAATACGACAACTTCTCCTACCCCATAATAAAATTCATTGACCAGTAATAGAGTTCATTGACCGTCGCAGTGCTTCTGCAGCCGGATAGAAACAAACCTAAAGCACCATCATCTGAAAAAATAAATTAATTACTCTAACTTCGAACATTAGCGCAACACTGAGCATACCGAGACACAGCTGTTAAAATCAATTGCGTTCACAAAGTGCACATACACTTCGACATGAGTCCAATGATTCAGGTTTTGATGAACTGGGGAAGAAAGGAATTTCTAACCTTGATTGCGAGCACAAGAGGCAGGTTCAAGGGGGAAGACGCGCCAGCCCACGCGCTCAGCTCGAAGGAGGCGTTCACGTTGCGGTCAGCCCGCAGCCAGTCGGCCAGTTGGGGCAGCGACAGGTCGACTGGGCGGGTTGTGTTGCCCAGTATGTAGATCTGAGGTAGCATCTGTGTCTTAGTGTCCACACACGGACACCCGGCATAGTCCAGGACATAACCTTGAAGAGGTAATCTCAGGATTGTTAGATTGACATTGTTATGCTTTAAATTCTCAAATTCAGAATGTTGTGAAATAAAATTTGACAGTGAAATGAAAATTTTTGACCAAATTAATTTGAGCAGAGGAATAATTTACGACCGCTGACCAGAAAAAGCTCCTCCGACAACCCTGGGTTAGTTTCCTCAAACGCTGCAAGAAAGCGAGACTGTGGGTGAATGCGGTGCAGGTGCACCCATTTGACGAACAATCAAAATTGCTGCTGTATTCATTTAGTCAAGTTACGGGGTAAAATTTAAAGCCGTATCTTTCATTGAGGGATTGGTCTCAAGTATAATGATGTGTATGCGCGTGATCAAGGAAATTTTTGAAAGAGGGTTTGAGAGAAACGCTTTGGCCAGTCCTGATTTTAGGGTTGAGTGTCAGCCTGAGGAAGTCAACCTAATCCCCACAACGAGTTGGACTACAGTTATTACGTTATAGAAAGTAATTAAAGTAACTTGAGTAGATAACAAGATAAAATGTGCTCAAAATACAACTGGTATTACGTTTCCACAAGGAGCATAAATGGTTTATGTCTCCTATCTTTAATACCTTGTTTAAGCGTTGTTGTGCAGAGACTGTACGATACGAAAGTGAGTAGATTGACTGTGTATAATGAATGCAAGCAACGGCAAAACATGTTTTGCCAAGAAAATGCTGAATGATTTTTAATTGAAAAATACCTGAATGTCGAAAAAACGTTATAATTGCAGAACACTAGTGGTGAAAGATCAATAAATGAGGGAAATTATAAGACACACAACCATACAGAAAATAGTATTTACATTTCAATAAAAAACTTGAACGCGAGTCGTATTCTATGTTATGAGACGTAAATTAATAAATAAAAAAGCAAGGACAGTAACTCTCAAATTAGACATTTTTTTAATCAAACAGGAGAATTAAACAAGAGAATTAAAATCGAACGTTTCGACCTCTAAGGTCATCTTCAGCATCTGAAACAATTGTTTAAAAACATAAGTCCATTTGGAAAAGAAAAAAAAACATTTGAAAATTAAAAAGCTATTTGTAAAGGATAGGAGGATTGCGTGTCGTTTAAAACTGGCTTGTCTTTCATGATAAAAAGCGATTCTAGAATACGGAGATCAATTTGACTAGATGCGGTTGCAACAATTTTAAAATCGTCTAAGCGAACTGGGAGGTCGCACTTCTCTGCGTGGGAGCGGACAGCAGAGTGAGGAGGAGTTTTTAAAGGCAAGTTCGTTCGATAGCTCCGTCCGGCATGCTCTGCTACACGAACACGAAGGGATCTGGAAGATTGCCCGACGTATTCAGACGCACATTGTGCGCAACTGTACTTGTAAACAATGGAAGAGAGCATAGCCTTAGGGAGCTTATCTTTATAGTTTAAAATCGACTGTATTTTGTATTTATTCAGTAAATGTTTTGATAATACAGAAATGAGCTCTTTCTTCAATTTCTCCGATTGGTTACCAAAAAAAGGTAAAACAAAATAAAATTGCTTTTTAGGAGCAGTAATCAACGAAGTCCTCTTATAATATTGACCATCGAGAAACTTTCTAATTGAATGTTCGACAAGCCTGGATGGAAAGCCGTTATTACAAAAATTATTTCGTCAAAAATTCTATTTCATTATGAAAGGTAGCAAAAGTTGAACACACTCTAAAAGCTCTATGTAGAAGAGTCTTAATGCTATTAAGTTTAAAACGGAAACAACAAAAACTAAAAAAACTCAAACCTAAGCCAGTAAATGTCTTTTTACGAAACACAGACGTTTGAAATTTCCCTTCCCTGCGCGTTATCAAAGTATCCAAAAAAAGGAGACAGCCATTTGTTTCAACCTCCATCGTAAATTTAATATTTGCATGTTTGGAATTCAGGTAATTCAAGAATAGGTTACAATGCGAACTACTGCGGAAAAGCAAAAAAGTGTCATCAATGTATCTCTTGTAAAAAACAGGTCTAAAATTTTCAGGACATGACTCAAGCCACTGTTGCTCGTAGTGACACATAAAAATATTTGCAAAGGAGGGCCCCAGAGGAACTTGCCGGACGGAGCTATCGAACGAACTTGCCTTTAAAAACTTCTCCTCACTCTGCTGTCCGCTCCCACGCAGAGAAGTGCGACCTCCCAGTTCGCTTAGACGATTTTAAAATTGTTGCAACCGCATCTAGTCAAATTGATCTCCGTATTCTAGAATCGCTTTTATCATGAAAGACAAGCCAGTTTTAAACGAAACGCAATCCTCCTATCCATTACAAATAGCTTTTTAATTTTCAAATTTGTTTTTATTTTTTTTTTTTTGAAATGGACTTATGTTTTTAAACAATTGTTTCAGATGCTGAAGATGACCTTAGAGGTCGAAACGTTCGATTTTAATTCTCCTGTTTAATTCTCCTGTTTGATTAAAAATAATGGCAAATTTGAGAGTTACTGTCCTTGCTTTTTTATTTATTATGAGATTATGCGAGAGGCTAAACTTCAATATTTTCCATGAGACGTAAATTGTTTCGTAAAATTGGTATGCACGAGAAAGTATAATTATACTCCGATTACTGAAAGAACAGAAAGAGTGAGACAAGCCTATCCGAGAGACTGTCTTCACAACTGCTTTAATTTCTCCGACATCAACATCAAGTTTACACACATGGAAAATCAATCTGCATAAATCGCCCGTATTAGCAGCTAAAACGAGAAAATGTTAAATTTTTTCGAAAAAGATCACTAAAGCTTTGTGAAGATTAGATTAGTCGTTAGTTTTAGCCTCCCAACCCACAGCAACAAATGCGATGCAAAGAAAGGAAGGAGGAAGGCACCATTTAGCATGGAATTAAGGAAACGCGGAATCTACGCAGAAAGGGCATAGAAACAGTAAGTTTTGAAAGAAGATTATGAAACCAGACCAAAGTTGAAGAAGAAAGCAGTACGTGCTGAAAAACAGGACAGCAGTGAACCGAAAAAAGATGGTCCTTAACAAAACAAAAACATTTTATTTCAACAAAAAGAAAGCCCACCCAACTCTCAGCTCGGGCCCTCACATTGTCCCTCTGGGAGCGCTAATTCCCATAGATATAATTGCATCCCCCTGAGGATATTAGCTTCGTGAAATATGAAAATAAATATTTTAACAAAAAAGTATTCAAGTATTTTTTTTTCCGGTGAAAAAGATGTTTGACCATTGTCGACGATAATTCAATACAAGACTAAAATTCGCAGTAGGATCACGAGTCAAAGCCAGGCAATTCAATAAGGCTACTTGCATGAACGTTGGGTTAACCGACACAACTGTTCTTGGTAGACCCTGGTCATATTCTGTGATGGTTAACATATATTCTCAAAGTTTCAACTTTAAACAACACGTCAACTTGAACGAGGTGAATTATCCAGTCAACATTTGAGCGATAATAATAATAAGAAGCAGATTTGGGCATTGCAGCTCACAGATGTTTATTTGAATGAAATTTTTACGCTAAAACTTTCCTTTCTTGAGGTTTTGACGTTCAGAATCAAAACGAGGCCATGAAATGAACTAAGCTTACGACCATTTTCTGTACATTTGACAATGACGCTCAAAGCTCGATAATTCTTGTACATGTAGAGATTGAAGGAAATGAGCAGGATCAATCTCATGAACACAGTCTTGTGCAGCTACAAATGAAGAAATTTTAAGCAACTTATAAAAACTTCAAATTCCTCGGCAGCTTGATTGATCCATCTGTTTTATTCGACAAATTAACCTTTTACAAAGTTGAACGTTTCCGGTTATTAACGTAATAAAAACCAACACTGCAATTACGACTGAACTCGCGTTTCAAAGACTCACAGCAACTTTTTCCACAAGTTTGCTGAAGCAACTGATAAAATGAACAGCACGCGAGAATAAGGGAATGAACAACCTCACTGATATGAATATTCTGGTTCAGATTTATATCTGACTCACCGAGTTATGCATAGTTACATAACGCAGAAAAATAATCGAAAAATATTTATGATGAATCATAATTGAAAAAAAAATTCATGCACAACAATCGTGAATACATTTTCTAATTCGAGCACACATTTCGATCAAATGAACATGTGGAATTTAGGTAAAATTTCTTAATATGAAAGCACGAATGATAATTGCCAAGAATCTAGAATCAGTGGAACAAATCTGTTCACTTTCGGAAGACAATTCATCCATAAAACAGAGCAATGGAAGTTTGCGCGAGACTCAAATAATGCAACAAAAACACAAATACAAAACAGGGTGTTTTACGCGAGAAGAAATCTCGACAAAAGAAAAAAAGAAATTCTCTTTTCAATTTATGTCTGAGAGAACTCCATGGTAAATTTCAATAAAATTTTCAGTTTGGATGCTAAGTCATTTTTTTAAGGAGGTGGAGTGCACCCTGATGGTCGGTTTTAGTAACATTTGGACAGCTCAGTGCTCCTAAGCCAGAAAAGTGTAATTTCGCCTATAATCAAGTAGTATACCAACAAACAATTGTGACGAAAGACAGTTTAAGTACAGCTTAGGAGTATCTGAATTATTTACTTAATATTGGACTAGCTGCTACAACGCTATCGTTGAATAGTTTGCAAATCGAAATAGTGCGATAGTGCACGTAATAGCCTTGACTCTTTTCGGTGGAATTTTTGGTCTTCTTTTGAAAATAGCCTCAACATATTGCATTTCTTGTTGAGTTTGTTCCCTAGTGTGCTCTTTGGAGTTTACTCCCGAGTGGCGGCTCCTTTCTCATCCTAATCGCGGTCACTACCTGACGCCATAGTAAGTCTAATGATGGTGGTTATACTAACAGTAATATGAGTAGAAAAATGCTTACGTTTAAGGGTTAATCTACTATTAATATCCCTGGTCGTACCTGGTGGTAAATAAATTGCTTGATTATGAGACTTAAACTTCTTGATAATAAATTCATGCGTTTAGTTCGATGCACCCGAGACAGTTTGCCCCATATTGTAACTTAGTAACGAGTTAATCAATGAAAACCTGCATTTTACGGATCAAATTGCCTGTTTATTAAATGGTAAGTTTCGTAAGCTGAGATGAATTTATTCCTTTCTTCGCATCAGAAAAGTTGATTAGTTTTACCTTAAGGCACACACCGCGACGTACGAACTTCAAGAAGCCCTAGCCTCATAAAAAAACTTCACATGCTGCGCATTCTTAGCAACATCTGGCATTATTTTTATTAACACGAAGATATTGCGTCTCTTTCAAGGCAAACAGTTCCCCCAGCTACTCTATAGCGACTCCGACGGCGTCCAGTGCCCGTTTATTTAGCTAGAAACTATACGGTGACACTCTCACCTCATCACTGAACTGACCCAGTATCCCTCCACAACGCGTTAACTTGGTTCAAAACTAAAAACGTTAGTCTCAATTCTAATAATACGAGACATGAGTGACAAAGAACGGGAAGTCAGTTCTACTCTTCTGGATCAACGACCAACGCACGCCTACATCGTAGTGCTAAATGGAAGGCAGGACAAGCATTTGCATTGTATTCTGTAGTCAGCACGGTAGAATTCGCTCAGTTGAACTATCATAGAGGAAAAATGATACACACTATTTCCTAATTGTTATTAAACCGATAGTTATAATGTATAACACTTAGTCTTATAAGCGGAACAACAGACACATCTGCATTAACAAGTCTAGCCACACTCACGCAAGAAATTTTACAACGTAAGAATCAATCAGATCATTGTATTTGCCGGACAACGCTGAAAATACGAAACACACTGACCTGCTGCTGAACTCCGCGTCTAGAGTGGGCGAGGCTGAGGGAGGCAGCAGCAGAGGTGTAGAGAGGGTTGGTCTGAGAAAGACGGTAGCGAGTCAAGTTGCCAGCCACAGCGTATCCGCTAGGGAACTTCACCTGGGCTCCGAGAGTGGTGCTCTGGGGGCACTCCGACGCAATGCCTGAGAAGAAGGCATGCTTCAAATGGACGGTAACTCAAATGAGGCGTTATAACTGTTCCTGTCTCTATCTCTTATAACACTTTCTGTTCCTCGAATAGCTTCTTTTGGCCTGCCTGTGCTGGGATAATTCAACTCAAAATTGATGTTTTTGTCGAGTGGAGTAGGCTCGCACATATTTTTATACGTTTTTGTTCGATACAATAAAAAAGTTCCAGCAAACTTGCAACCGGAGTATGGTTGAGATGTTCGTGCTCCACACTCAGAAATTGCACGTACAGTAGATGTCTGTAATGTTTCTCTTGGTAATTTAAGACGCTCTATTCAGAACAAAGGCCATCATAAGCAAGCTGAAAAAAGGAACCATTTATGGACTGTAGAAAACGGGAAATCCCTGAACAAAATGTGTTCTATTTCACACAGGATACATTACGCATAGAAACAGCAAATTAGGAAGGAAAGAGAAGAAAAATAAAGAAGAGATAGTATAGAAAGCATAAAACTGAAAGAGGCATAGTGGACATTAACGAAAGATGTCCCAAAGGTCTATTTCCAGCTGAGGTAACCTAACAGTATTCCCCCTTGGGGCGCCCGTCCCCATAGTATAGGATAGACAAACCTAATTAACCTAAGCCTATTACCTATCCCATGCTCCCCGAAGAGCTCTTTTGGGTAGACACGAGACAAACTTATCGAGATGCATTTACTGTTGTGCATTGAACGCTTACTGGGTCGCACCGAAGAAAATCATTTGAGCAAGTACTTGTTCATTAAGAATATACCTGATGGACTCTGTACATTATACGAAGAATTGAAAAAAAACTAGTACTAAAAATAGTGACAAGAAAATGTCAAAAACGTGAAATTTTCTCCTGGTCATGACCTACTGAACTCTAAGGGATGAAATATATCATTCAATAAGAACAACGATCGTCAAAATTCATTGGTGGTTAAATAAAGCTTTCCTCCTCAATGTTTAGAAGAAAAAACACGTTTTTAATCAACTTTAATACCTACGTAGTTCAAATAAATAAATCGATCCAGCTCAACATTACGCAAACGAACGCTCAGCTACAGCACAAATATCGTCTTTTGCCGTTTACCTCTTGTGTTTTATTTTCTGGCAAAAAAATCAAGGTGGCTTTATCAGACGTACAAAATGTATTGAAAATTAAAATTCTCGCATAACGATCGTAAGAGATTGTCACCTGAGAACTGAAGAACATCTCAGGCTCCACACAACGACACAAGCTCCATCTCAGCTACAATGACGATAACGACACAAGCTCCATCTCAGCTACAATAAGCACCCGCATGAAATACTGCGCCAGAAATTCTCAAGGTAGAGAGCAACGATGGATCTTTTGTGTTGATGGCAATACGTAGCCAGGATACTGAGCAAGAGGCGCTTCAGGCAACAGACACAAGGCGTTTGATGGACGCTCTTTGATGGCCTTACGGTCGCAATTACCAGGAAATGAGGAGCAGCTGCCCGCAAAATGGAAGCGAGTGAACAACGCCCGGCAAGTAGGGATGATGCTTCAGAATGGACGGTGATTCAAATGAGGCGTGATAACTGGTCTTGTCACCCAGAAAATAGCTTTTTTCGGCCTGCTAGGATAATTTAAGGCAAGCTGTTGTAAATCAAGGCAAAACTTTGCCTTTCACCGTGGATATCACAAATTTTTCCATATTAAACTGCAGATTAGATCAGATATTAGCTTAAGCCTCCCCAACGGCTAAATAAAGCGTTCCGAAAAGAAGAAAGAAGAAGGTACCATTTAGTATGGTGATAAGGGAACGCGGAATCTATGCAAAAGGGGCATAGAAACAGGAAGTTCAGAAAGAAGCTTACGAAACACGGTAAAAATTGACGAAGAAAGTAGTAGGTGCTGAAAAACAGGACAGCAATGAACCAAAGAAAGGTGGTCCCAACATAACAAAAAACATTTCATTCTAATAAAAAGGAGGCCTACCTAACTTTCAGAGCGGGACTTCACATTTTCCTTCTGGGAGTGCTAATTCCCATAGATACAATAGTTGTATCCCCCTGAGGTGTTTTAAAACCACATTCTCGAATGACTGTTCGAAAGTAAAAATCGAGCTAGTATATATCTTTCGAGTGCAATTACATGACCTTGAACAATAAAAATGCTTTGCAATTTTTATCAACAGCTCAACTTATACGCGATAATGACTTTTCCAGTCGGAAAATTACTTTGTGAAAAATTAACACTTTCTCAGAAATAAAATTGCTTCTCAGTATTTTTTCTTACACATCAAATTTTGAAGGCAATTGAAAAATTCTTATTAAACTGGAATTATAGCATATGATATAAATGCGCAATGAAAAGTACAAAAGAAAAATAATCTCTGTCAATATCTCCCGTAATAAGCAGAAATGAGTAAAAACTCTGCTTAGCGCCATTATTCTTTAAATAATAACGCTTTTGCAAAATATAATAATATACTAATAACAAAGGCTGGACTATTATAGTCAATAATAGTACAAGAACTCACCAGGAACTTCAATTTCATGGCAGAAACTATTGATTCCTCTATAATTCCCTGCATGTATCATTTCGTATACAATGGAAAACCTTGAACATGTGAACATTGATTCCATGGGTAAGCATATTAGAGAACTGTAAAGCAAAGAGTGACCATAATTAAGAATGCTCCTAGCATTTTTGCACTAAAACACAGCAATTAATTAAAATCAACATGTCTGTCTAATTATAAAATGCAACGTTTCGACGTATCTAACATCATCCTCAGGCTGTAAAAAATTACAGAATAATTTTCAGTCACGTTGGAAAAACGCAAAAGCTAAAATTTAAGTAATATAGACTAGATATGTGGATCACAAAAGACGAAAGTGACTAGACACAGGATCAAATTATTATCACAGAAGTAGTAGCAGGACTAGATCTATTGTGCAAAAACCTCGATGTTCACCACGCGAGAGACAAGAGAAAAAT